>JAWHQI010000363.1:0-60000 GCA_033032865.1 Dactylorhiza incarnata
CCTTCTCTGACTCCCCCACAGCTTTGAAGTTCCCTGTCAGTTGTGACACCCCATGCCCCTAGCTGCAACACCCTTGTAAATGTATCAACATTTTGGGAGGCCCTGACAATCGCTGCTCTTATGAACTTATTTGTTATGGCGTCGACGACAGCGGGGCAAACCGGTAATATTAGAGTTTCTTTATTTTTATTTTTCATTTTTAAAATCTATGAAATCTACACAGCTCTGCATACCACCATTTTTCTTCTAGTTCTAATTTTTTAACGTGTGACTTGTAACTGCGGAGTTAATCGAAACGCACGCATTTTTTTCAAAAAGAAAAAAATACCCAAGTGGGGCTATCCAATAATTAGAGCATCAAAAAACTAATCTTCTTCCTCGGTACGAAGATCTTGAAAACATGGAATGGTTGTCCAATTTCATTGAAGAGTCCTTCTCTGGTGATGATATCCATAAGCTACAACTCAGCTCGGCGCTCAAATTCAACTCCTCATCAGCAGCCGCTTCAGAGCTGCCATATTCCCTTGGATTCAAGATAAAGCAAAGGTGACATTTTTTAGGTTTGCAGGGTTTATATTGGCTAGGATGGATTCAAGGAGCTTATGGTGGAGACCAGCCCAGATCAGGTCGACGCAAAAGTGCCCGCCGCCGCACCCGTCCGGACCTCTACCGACCCTGAATTATTGCAATTCATTTTGCAATTTTATTTTGTTG
This sequence comes from Dactylorhiza incarnata, assembly GCA_033032865.1. Classification (NCBI taxonomy): domain Eukaryota; kingdom Viridiplantae; phylum Streptophyta; class Magnoliopsida; order Asparagales; family Orchidaceae; genus Dactylorhiza; species Dactylorhiza incarnata. Next base: position 715 of record JAWHQI010000363.1, read on the forward strand.
CATTTGATTTTATTTTGTCCTTTCTGTGTTGAACCATTGTATTTTTTGTACACGCCTACGTGTGTAGCGTCTCTCTCTCTCTATATATATATATATAAACAGCTATATAAATATATATATATATATATATGTTTTAAGTCATAACCGCACTCCGTTCGGCTGCAGCGCGCCCGAACCACTGTTTATCTTCCGCATGGTTAGGGCTCGGCTCGCCACTCACCGCCCGACATTAACTCTGCACCAGGAGAAGCAGTCGCGCCCAACCACCAGAAACGACGACTGATCCAGCGTTCTTTCCCGTCCACGATCTCATCCGTTCGTCGATCCTTCCATTGGGAGTTTTCTGCAACCGCCAGAGCCACGCCCTCCGACGATTCCTGGCCGCTAGTTCTGCCATCGTGAGAAAGAGGTTCCCTGTTATTTAAGTTGGTGTTAAATTTGTTTTGGGGGCGATTTTTCCTGTAATAGAAATATTGATTTTTGATTTCTGCGTTTTGCTCACGTGAGAGGTGATGATAAATAGTGAGTTTTGAGTTCGAGAGTATGCTACTTGAATTCCCGTTGAATCCTGTTGTTGTATTTCTTTTTTTTTTGTTGAAGATTGATTGGGGATGTTTGAGAGTTCTGTGTGTTTGTATTAGGAGTCCCGTTGATGAAGAACAGAGAAGTTTTATTGTGAAATTTGTATTCCGAGTGGAGTTCTGTAGAGAGGAAGAACTTGTCTCCGCTGTTTGCTTATGTGAAGGATGAGCAATGAACCTTAAAGTGTGAGATTATTGAGATTATTGTTTGTGTTGCCGTGAGATTGAGTTATTATTATGTGTGTAGAGATTTCGTGGAACCTCTCTTGTGTGAATAGTGAGTGAAGTTTAGTTCTTGTGTTTGAGATTTCGTGGAACCACTTTCGTGTGATAGGGTGAGTGCATTTAGGTTGTTTAGTTTGTGGCCTCCTTACACTAGTGAGTGTTTGAGATTCCGTGGAACCACTTCGTGTGAGAGTGAGCGAATTATTCCGTCGTGCCCTTGCGCGATAGCGGCCGACCTCGGAGAGGGAGATCGAAGGTGACGAGGAATTCCTCGCGGGATCGCCGTCAACTTCGATTGCGAAAAGACGCCTCTTTCCGTGGGTAACTTGTTCTTTTTCTCTCCTTTGTGTGCATCTAAATTTTCTCTTTAGGTTATTAGATCCATTGTGGGTTTTCGCACGGGATTTTGTCAGCGAATGCTACGTTAAAAACTCCAAACGGAAACGTATTTGGAGTTCACGATTTTCGTTTGCTACAACAAAGGGAACGGGATGAAAGTTGCGAGCTTCCTTCCCCGGATTTAGAATTGAACCATATTTCAAGAAATTCATATTAAACAAAAAATAGTAATTTTATGCTTTACAAAAATCTAGTTGCTTAATTTCCTAAAGTTCGTGCACGCCCGCTCAAATCTCAATTTTTTAATTGCATGCATTTAGGGATTCCTAGAAATAGCCGACAGGCGCGCAAACCCTACACGTCGTCCTGCATCAATTTGGTATCAGAGCGAGGTTCCGAAATTTTTCTAAGTTTCGAAATCCGCCTTGCGTAGAATAGGAACCCGCATAGCATTTAGTTTTTAAAAAAAAAGTTTTTTTTTTATAACATAATCATCTATTTTACTTGTGTGTTTGCATGCATCTGCGTAGTGGTAGGTTAGTGAGTATGAGTTCACCACATCACACTTCACCTGAACACCCTCAAGAGGTAAATTCTGAGATGCGTCGAGTTGAACGTGGCCAAGCGAGTCGTGTGAACGAAGGGACGGAACCGCCCAGTGGTTTCTACCTTTCGCCCACCAAATGGCAGCGTTAACCGAGAGTGTCTATCAAGTGAGAGAAGGGTTTGAAAATCTTAGTGTTAGGATGAATAGTTTAGAAGTACCTCCTCGAGTTTCAATGCCACCTCCAATTTGAGATGAGCATTCTGTTCGTCCACAGTACGAAGCCCCTCCACACTATGGAGAGAGGTTTACACTTAGGAGAAATCCTCTGTTTGAGGAAGAGGGTCGGAATCTCATAGATAGGTTCGAGTTTGCGCGTGATCAGGGTGGGAATTTTCCAAGGAATTTTCCTGAACCCCAACGAGGGCCTATATTAAACATGCGAGATAATTATCAGGAGAGGCCACAGTATGACGTAGCAAGAGAAGAGCGTCCTCGAGACCATCATTGGCCTATACCGGCCATGCATCGTGATGACCGCCCTAGAGATTGGCATCGACCGCCGCCCCCACGGCGTCGAGACTATCGTGATCCTTACGATGATGATTACGACTATCCTCCCCGGGATAGGCGACCAGATCTCACACGAGTGGTGAAACTTGATCCACCACTTTATGATGGTTCTATGGATCCCAAGATCTTTTCAGATTGAGTTATTGACATAGAGACTTATTTTGAGTGGTATCATATGACGGAGGACCAAAAGGTTCAGTTCGCCAAAATGAGATTGACTGGGCGAGCGAAGATCTTTTGGATAGGTGAAGAGCGTAGTCTAGAGAGGAATGGACGCCCTCCCATTACACTTTGGCCCCACATGAAGGCCATATTAGAGGAGCAGTACATTCCCCGGCATCACCAGTCACGTCTCGTCTACGAGACGAGCTGACGTCTCTACGTCAAGGGTCCAAATCAGTTTCTGATTACTTAGCCGAGATGAAGGATCTTATGATTAGGTGCAACGTAGTAGAACACTCACGTGACACATTATCCAAATTTAAGTGTGGACTGCGATCTGAGATCCGAGATGAGTTGATTCGATATGGCCACTATTCTCTCCCTGAGATCATATCTATCATCATCGATATCGAAGAACACCAGAAGAGAACCTCCCGGTTCAAATCTCAACCTAAAACGAATACTTCTTACAAAAAGAAGAACAGAAAGGTAAGGAGAGTGTGTCGAAGCCTACCTCGACCTACACCAGAGATCAGAACAGGAAGTCCCCCATGGGAACTGTGACCCATTCACAGATCCGATGTTATGAGTGCCAACAGATGGGCCATATTTCGAGAGATTGTCCCAAGAGGAAAGGCACGTTGTTATTCATGAGGTGACTGAGGAAGATGAGCCTGTAGAAGAAGAGAAAGTCGAGAAGGACTCTCACGTTTTGAACGACGAAGTGTACGATACGCCTAATGATGAGGATATAGATCCCGACGTTCTAGTGGTGAGATGCATGTTATCTACACCACAGGAATCAGCCGATTATTGGCGGACGGGCATCTTCCAGGCCTACTTTAAGGCTGGGGAGAAAGTGTGTCGTTTAGTAGTGGATAGCGGAGTTGCATGAATGTGATAGCTGAGACAGCTTTAGCCCGCATGGGACTCACTGCTGAGCCGCACCCATCCCCATTACAGGTAGCTTGGGTTACCAAGACTACACTATCAGTGACTATGAGATGTTTAGTGCCCATCACTATCGGAACGTCCTCCGACAAGATATGGTGTGATGTTATGCCTATGGATGTGTGCCACGTATTACTTGGGCGACCCTGGTTATACGACCGGGATGTCACCATACATGGCAGGTCTAACACTTGCTCTTTTCTACTGGACGGAAAGAGAGTAGTGTTGACCCCGGTGCGACCCAAAGCACCGTCATTCCGCGCGAGTAGTAGTGCGAAAGAATCTCTTCCTCCCACTGAAAGGAAGAAGACGCTTAGCATTATACGAGGTACTGAGTTCCATCGAGAGAGTTTTGACGGTGGATTTATATATGCCTTAGTGGTTTTACAGGCATCTGATTTATCAGAGGTATATGAGTCTACTCCTATACCTGCTAGGAGACTCTTAGAGGAGTTCCAGGACCTACACCCTGATGAGCTTCCGGCTGAGTTACCTCCCATGAGGTGTATTCAGCATGCGATAGACCTTGTTCCTGGAGCTTCCCTCCCTCATCTACCGCATTACCGATTGAATCCTGCCGCCCACGAGGAGCTGCAGAAGCAGATTGGAGAGTTATTAGATAGAGGCTTTATTCGTCATAGCCTTAGCCCTTGTGCGGTGCCTGCCCTCCTTGCCCCGAAAAAGGATGGTACATGGCGTATGTGCGTTGACAGTCGTGTTGTCAACAAGATCACAGTGAAATACCGATTCCCGATACCCCGACTGGATGACATGTTAGACATGTTGACTGGGGCTACGATCTTCTCTAAGATCGACCTTCGTAGTGGTTATCATCAGATCCGTATACGCGAAGGAGACGAGTGGAAGACTGCCTTCAAGTCGAAGGATGGACTTTATGAGTGGCTTGTGATGCCCTTTGGGTTGTCCAATGCCCCTAGTACTTTCGCTCGGATGATGACCCATGTCTTCCGACCTTACATTGGGAAGTTCGTAGTAGTTTATTTCGACGACATTTTGATATATAGTCAGACTGAGAGTGAGCATTTGACTCACCTACGTACTATTTTCGAACTCCTGCGAGCCGAGCGACTATACATCAATTTGAAGAAATGCATTTTTATGGCTGAGTCTGTTATTTTTTTGGGATATATAGTGAGCTCCGCTGACATCACTATGGACCCCGAGAAAGTCCGAGCGATTCGTGAGTGGCCTACACCCCAGAACATTCACGATGTCCGTAGTTTTCATGGGCTAGCCACCTTTTATCGTCAATTCATTAAGAACTTCAGTTCCATTATGGCGCCAGTCACTGAGTGTACGAAGAAGGGAAACTTTCCGTGGACGTCATCGGCAGCTAGAGCCTTTGAGATCATCAAAGATAAGATGTCCACTGCACCTGTTTTGAGGCTCCCTGATTTTAGTCACGTGTTCGAGGTATCCTGTGATGCCTCTGGGGTTGGGATAAGAGGTGTACTTAGTCAAGAGGGTCACCCCGTTGGATTTTTAGTGAAAAGCTTTCAGGCCCGAAGCTGAATTATTCCAACTACGAGCGCGAATTCTATGCGATTGTGCAAACGTTGCGTCACTGGAGGCATTATCTATTGCCCAAGGAGTTTGTCCTCCACTCCGATCATCAGGCGTTGCGTTATATCAATTCGCAGCAAAAATTGAACCCTCGACAGGCTAAGTGGGTATCATATTTGCAGGAGTACACCTTCGTTCTCAAGCACTGTAAGGGAACGGAGAATCGGGCTGTCGACGCCCTTAGTCGAGTCATCCTAGTATTATCACAGATGCGTACTCAGGTGATAGGATTTGAGCGTATCAAAGATGACTATTCTAGTTGTCCCGATTTTAGCGGAATTTATGATGTGATACGCTCTGATCCATTTCACGATGAGACAGATTACCTCATTCGAGACGGATATTTGTTTCGTGGAACCCGTCTGTGTATTCCCCGCACCTCGTTGCGAAACTTCATTGTATGGGAATTACATGACGGAGGCTTAGGTGGACACTTTTGACGAGATAAGACGATGGCCTTAGTAGAGGAGCGATTCTATTGGCCCGGGATGAAGCGGGTTATCGCACAGATTGTCAGTAGCTGCCGCACTTATCAGGTAGCGAAGGGCAATAAACAGCCCGCTGGATTATACACACCTTTACCGGTGCCCAATATTCCTTGGGATGATGTTAGCATGGATTTTGTGCTTGGATTGCCACGCACCTTTAGGAAGCACGATTCCATTCTCGTAGTGGTCGACCGTTTTCTAAAATGGCGTATTACATCCCCTGCAACAAAACCGATGACGCCTCTCATATTGCCCGAATTTATTATAAAGAGGTTGTCGCGCACCAAGGGATACCTAAGACTATCGTTACCGATCGAGATGTCAAGTTCACCAGTTATTTTTGGAAGTCACTCTGGAGACTATTAGGTACTAAACTTCTATTTTCGACCGCCTATCATCCGCAGACCGACGGTCAAACTGAGGTTGTTAATAGGAGTTTAGGAAATTTACTGCGATGTTTGGTATGAGATCACCAGGGGAATTGGGATCTAATTCTTCCCCACGCTCAATTGGCCTATAATAATTCGAAGAATAGATCTACGGGTTTATCTCCCAATGAGGTTGTTCATGGTCACACTGCACGAGTGCCCCTAGATTTAGCCTCACTACCACCCACTTTTAGGACTAGCCAGTTTGCACACGACTATGCATTGCATTTGCATGACCTGCATAAAGAAATTGAGCGGAAATTGCATAGTACTTATGATTTATACGCAACTCAAGCTAACAAGCATAAAAGAGCTACTAGTTTCAAAGTGGATGACTTGGTGATGGTTCGGCTAAATCCGGAACGATTACCTTCAGGTACCGTAAAGAAGTTAGCTGACCGTAGAACTGGACCCTTTAGAGTGGTCAAGCGAATTGGGCAAAATGCGTATGAACTTGAGATGCCTTCCGATTGGGGTGCAAATCCAGTTTTCAACGTGGCCGATCTGACTTTATTCCACGATTACCCGCATGAATCTTTAGATTTTCCATTGCCTTCTCCTCCATTTGTTGCTTCTGGGTTGGGGAGTGCTAGTGAGGAGCCACATTTTGGACATACCGACACTCATTCAGTTATTGACACACCATCTGCAGTTCTACCCTTTTTCACTGACAGTTTTTAGGATGAGTATGAGACACTGGTGATTCTTTCATACCAGTTCCCAGAGCCGCTGACAGACTTCCGCGACAGATATTGGTTCCCGAGCAGATATTGTATGACGAGACAGTGACTACTACTGATGGTGGTTTTCAGAGATATTTGGTTCGTTGGCATGGCAGACCAGAGACCGAGACCGAGACCAGCTGGGTCTTGGCCGAGGAGTTCCAACGTATGGATGCCGATCTTCTACAACACTACCGCTCGGAGCACTCACCAGTGATAAGTGATTTCAATAGGGGCAGAGTTGGTGGAGACCAGCCCAGATCAGGTCGACGCAAAGTGCCCGCCGCCGCACCCGTCCGGACCTCTACCGACCCAAATTATTGCAATTTATTTTGCAATTTTATTTAGTTGCATTTGATTTTATTTTGTCCTTTCTGTGTTGAACCATTGTATTTTTTGTGCACGCCTACGTGTGTAGCGTCTATATATATATATATAAACAGATATATAAATATATATATGTTTTAAGTCATACCACACTCCGTTCGGCTGCAGCGCACCCGAACCACTGTTTATCTTCCCGCAAGGTTAGGGCTCGGCTCGGCCCACACCGCCCGACATTAACTCTGCACCAGGAGAAGCAGTCGCGCCCAAACCACCAAAAACGACGACTGATCCAGCGTTCTTTCCGGTCCACGATCTCATCCGTTCGTCGATCCTTCCAGTGGGAGTTTTCTGCAACCGCCAGAGCCACGCCCTCCGACGATTCCTGGCCGCTGGTTCTGCCATCGTGAGAAAGAGGTTCCCTGTTATTTAAGTTGGTGTTAAATTTGTTTTGGGGGGCGATTTTTCCTGTAATAGAAATATTGATTTTGATTTCTGCGTTTTGCTCCCGTGAGAGGTGATGATAAACAGTGAGTTTTGAGTTCGAGAGTCTGCTACTTGAATTTCCGTTGAATCCTGTTGTTGTATTTTTTATTTTTTTGTTGAAGATTGATTGGGGATGTTTGAGAAATTCTGTGTGTTTGTATTAGGAGTCCCGTTGATGAAGAACAGAGAAGTTTTATTGTGAAATTTGTATTCCGAGTGGAGTTCTGTAGAGAGGAAGAACTTGTCTCCGCTGTTTGCTTATGTGAAGGATGAACAATGAACCTTAAAGTGTGAGATTATTGAGATTATTGTTCGAGTGTTGTCGTGAGATTGAGTTATTATTATTTGTGTAGAGATTTCGTGGAACCTCTCTTGTGTGAATAGTGAGTGAAGTTTAGTTCTTGTGTTTGAGATTTCGTGGAACCACTTTCGTGTGAGAGATTGAGTGAATTTAGGTTGTTTAGTTTGTGGCCTCCTTGCACTAGTGAGTGTTTGAGATTCTGTGGAACCACTTCGTGTGAGAGTGAGCGAATTATTTCGTGGTGCCCTTGCGCGATAGCGGCCGACCTCGGGGCGGGAGATCGAAGGTGACAAAGAATTCCTCGCGGGATCGCCGTCGACTTCGATTGCGGAAAAACGCCTCTTTCCGTGGGTAACTTGTTCCTTTCTCTTCCTTTGTGTGCATCTAAATTTTCTCTTTAGGTTATTAGATCCATTGTGGGTTTTCGCCCGAGATTTTGTAAGCGAACGCTACGTTAAAAACTCCAAACGGAAACGTATTTGGAGTTCACGATTTTCGTTTGCTACAACAAGGGGAACGGGACGAAAGTTGCGAGCTTCCTTCCCCGGATTTAGAATTGAACCATATTTCAAGAAAATTCATTTTAAAGAAAAAATAGTAATTTTATGTTTTACAAAAATCTAGTTGCTTAATTTCTTAAAGTTCGTGCATGCCCGCTCAAATCTCAATTTTTTAAATTGCATGCATTTAAGGATTCCTAGAAATAGCCGACAGGCACGCAAACCCTACACGCCGTCCTGCATCAGCTTATAATATCACTTTGTGTTACAATATTTTTGATTTTGCAAAAAATAAAGATATTATGATTTCTTTTAAAAAATTTGTGCTGGTCTTGGGGATAACAAAAAAGTTTGCGGATAATAATTTTCATGTTGTTTTGGGCTGCGGATAGCCAAACTTGGTATGTGCATAACAATTTTCATGTGTGTGTGTATATAAGAGAGAGACACAAACATAAGAATATACATATCTTATTGATAGTTATGATAAACTTGTACTGTCATGGAGGTGCACAGTGACAGTTTCTACATATTACAATGCCAAATATATAGATCAATTTGATAAAATGCTTAATGTAAGTAAAACTATTGTTTCCTTGCACAACATAGGTCCCAAAGATTCTTGTATATGAATTACTTATGCCGATGTCTATTAGAGAACAGTCTGTCCAGGGATTATAATGATGCTACACCAACAAGATTCTTGTTGTTGTTTTGACTCATATTCTCCCAAAAGTGCATCCTTTTCTAAGAGCTTCATACATCATATTACATTTATTATATAATATGAGATGATCTACTTCTAAAAAAAATTATTCCATGTATTCATAAAAGAAAATAATGTACGCTTTTGTCAATTACCATATACCCATGTCGAATTCACACAGCAACAGTTCTTTCAGGACATAATGACCACAAACAATGATCCATATATAGTTTTGTTTATTAAAAAATCCATATTCTCAAAATTGCAGCACAAGTAAAAATAGTAACCAATGAATTTGAGGATTCAAATAGCATGGCCGCACACAAGCATATATTTCAACAGGTGGTGGGTGAGGCAAAAAATAATAACCAGATTAAGATAAGGGATTTCCATTCTTTTCTCCAGGAGGAACTTTTTCTTATTAAGAATGGAACCAACTCTTTGTTATGAGGAAGGTGACAAAAGCCAAGTAAAACAAAAGCATAAGAAAACAATGCTATATTGCAAAATATCGAACTGTTTACAATATTTTTTATATAACAAATGTGAACCAAAATAAATAATGCATTAGCTCAACTTAGATTGACAAGGAATGATGTGAAATGCCCAAAAAACATTCATCATTCATAGAGAAAAATTATGAATACACGAGTTATTAGAGCTATTTATAAGTCATGCATGAGACGGAGAGTTTTCATTAAAAATTAATAAATAAAGTGTAATAGTGTCACCTGCAAAGCCTTCCCAAATAACTTGCGCTTTCTCAGATTCATTAATGCGAGGGAGATTTCACTTCGTCCCAAAGGATTTCCTTCTTCTACCCATTTATCAAGGGCACTATTACAAGAAGGGCGAGTAGAATCCATAATTACATTAAAAAGTGGAGACGTGCGAACCTTCCTGCCAACTTCTTTTTTACCATAATTTGATTCAATGTCTGCTAAACCTATTGCATCCTCCACAGCTTCGTCATCTTCCTCAGTACTCTCTCCATCAGATTCTAAGCAGCCTTCCTCGTCCAGAATTTCTTTAATTTTTTCAGCTTCTGGAGGCACTTCAAGATCAGAAAACCCATCTTCTAAGTCATCATCCTTCTCAGACTTGGCTCCAACCTTAGAAGAGAGGTTTCTGCAACAGACTAAGGAGACTGCAGGCTGAAAGATTTCATGTGAAATTGGATTTCTAAGATGGAAACCTCCATTATTCTGATGTTCTTTTGAATGTTGACTTTGCCCATTTTCCGAATTACAAGATGCTTCAACCATAGCATAAAAAGTGCGGCTAACAAGAATGAAGCAACTTTGTTTCCTGCTTAGAAAAATGCAATGGTTCAAAGAAAAACCTAGCACACATATCTAGCAGGTTCTATCATCAAGCATGATTGTAGAAACTGGAAATTTCATCAGTATTGGTTATGTTCTCTGTTATACAGATGCATAGTGACTCTTATATAAACACCTAAAGCACTATCCTTTCTCTATATTATTCCTCGTAGGTCGGCACCTTATGACAGTGATTAACAGTTAGATAAATCAAGGGCAGGAGAAAAGTTAAGCATGGGCTCACTTCAAATTCATTGGATGAAACATGTAAGATGTAATCTTGGTGTATCATAATGGTGACCCTTTAAAATATTGCAAGCATACAATTATGTTTTACTGAGCATGAGGGCTTTACTTAATGTTTAATCAGCTAAAAGCCAAAATCAATTTTTATTAAGAAACAAGAGGTCAACAACATCATCATAAACATAATTATCCCCACAATTCAGGGTTGAATCTATGAATGCTTCCCCAATCATCTAACTGGGTGTGCATAAATGGTTAAATTTAAAATATGCAAGACTATTACACAACTTATAGCCATGTTAACTTCAGTCTACATCTTTTGCATCAAATTTTATACAGTGTTCAATAATCAACCTGCTTTAGTGCATTTTTGCCTATTTATAAATGTTCAAATCAATTTAATCTATATTTTACTTCCTTATCTTCAATAGTGTTACTGATATAATCATTTTTACTCCCCTGCCAATTTATAGCACATATACCTTAACTTTCAAATTATGGGCAATAAACTCAGATTTTCATTGACTTTTTTTTGTTATCAACAATCACAATCAATCTAATTGCAATTATACAGAACATTTAAATCACTGTAGTACTATGCCTTCAGAAAATTTAGAAAAATCATAACAAAAATACAAATCTAAAACTCGCATTTCATTATGATTAATACACTACAAATAAATAAATTTATTTAACATTAAGTCTATAAAACCACTAAACTATCATTTCATGGCCTTCTCCTCCTTGCATTACAAAAAAAAGAGAAAATTGTGAATATATAGCCCCCATGGGGTGATGGTACTGGTGGACAATCATAATGATCAAGCCGGTAATGGTTGTTTTAGATTTGTTGTTGTATCCATGATCATTTAGAAATGGGTGAAATCTCCTTACGATGTTGGAGATTTTTATTTAAGCCAAGTGGCGGACATAGTTGGTGAAGCGCCAATAAAGGGAGAAAGCGGCAAGTGATTAACTAAGGAAAATAAGTCAGCCAACAATTCGACAACTCAACCTTGACGAGAAGGTTGATTTTCAAGGGTGCGGACTAATACAACTTCTGCCACTACACCCACGCCCATGCAACCATGTCCCAAGAAAAAAACTTACAAATCTCCAACTCCCACATCCACTCGAACTCTCAAGCAACCCCTTACAAGATTACAGCTCCAACATCCAAAGTATCAATTCAGCTACCTCGTTATAATTGCAAAAGAATCAAGTAAATACTAGCAGACCTGTGAGATTACATGTACTAGTTATTTTAAAGTCTTTGAAGTCGAGGATACATATAGCCGACCCCACTATGGTGGGATAAAGGCTTGAGTATTGTTGTTGTTGTTGTTGTTGTTGGAGCTTAACTTCTAGTGTCCAAAGCTTCAATCAGCTACCTCTTCATAATTGCACAAGGATCAAACAAACGCAAGCACAACTGTAAGATTACATATTGTTTTTTATAGTCTTTGCAGCATAACTTCTATTGTATACTTAAGTTATCCAGTTTACAATAGTTATCAGTTTTCACATTCATCTTTCACAGAGGAATTCTCTACTCGAGCTAGAGATCCCACATCAAGCCTCCAGTAAGGCTGTAACTCATGAGTTCTGAATACTCCATCGAAGAAATACGGTGAAAGTGCACATCTCTAAATGAAAAATAATAAGAAAGTTACTGTCACAATGATCATTATTCAACAACAAGATTCAATCTCAGCTCATTGAAACAGCAAGAACGACTACAAATCAAAATGGTCCGCATCTTGAGAATGTTCAAAAAGATTAAAACGAAAAGGGGGATTCACCTTGTCGGATTTGAAGCTTGACGAATAGCCCACATGGTTGATGAGGATACAATCCGAGTAAGAGAAGGCAGGCCCAAGGTATTCACCTGCAGCTTTTTAAGAAACTCTGAGCTCACTCCGAAGCAAGCGGCGACGGGAATGGAACTTGGATTCTAAAACCCTAAAAAACTGGCTTTGATGCCTGCATTTCCAGTGTCACGAAATTGCCCTCGGTGGATCGCTCGTTATCTTGCCCGAGCAAAAGGATGAAAAGGTAATAATACTTGTTTATTTCCTGATGAAAAGGTAAAAAAATTTGCCATAATTTCGATACCAAAACAAATAACTAAATTTTCATAAATTATGATTATTTTTTAAACATTTCTTCCTTTCACTTCACAAAGCATCAAAGAACATCACATTCTTTGATGAACTTTGTTACATATCCATAAAGGTCATGGGGGTGCGTCTAGAGAAAACTCCACTAAAGAGAGGAGGGGTCAACGGTCAACGCATGATCACTCGGGTTGAAGAAACCGAACCCGTCATTTCCGCCGCCAATCGCCAGTGCGAGAACGCGCGCGAAACACGTCGCGCGCCGCCATGGCCGAACCCCACTACTGGGGTGCGATTAGCCCGCACCCCACTAGTGGGGTGCCAATAGCCGCACCCCCCATAGTGGGGAAACCGCACCCCATGTGGGTGCGGCCAGGCCGCACCCCCTTGGGGGTGCGGCCATGCCAAGCAGCCCCCCCCCTCGGGTGCGGCCAAGCCAAGTCGCACCCCCCCTCGGGTGCGGCCGCGCCGCGCCCCCCTTAGGGTGCGGTCGAGCCACTCACCCCCGTAGCGAGGTTAGGGTGAATCCCCCCTCTTCCGACTCGCCGCCCGCTCTTCGGGTTCCGGATTCCACCAAAAACGCTTCCCTGTTCGTTACGCGCTCAGACCACTTCTGAGCGCGCTCAGAGCACTTTCACATTTCGGGCACGCTCACTTTTTGTCTTTCTAATTTCTCTGATTGCAGGAACGGCTTGTCGCCTTTTTCGCCTTCAACAAAGCTGCCCGAACTGCCCGAACTGCCCGAGGGCGAGACAGTCATTTACGAAAAATGGCGATCTGTGTGCTCTGAACCGGAAAACGTGATTCGTCCGCCAGGTAGTTGTGGTGGTTACAACGGCGAAATTATCGGGTTACCCCCGGCCAAAGCTATAAAAGGAGCTCAGAGCCTTCATTTGGGAGGACCGTGTCTTCTGCACCCGGGAGAGCTCCTTGAAGATCTTCACGGAATTCTCCTTCTGCGCTTGAAGATCTCCTTCGTGGACTTGAAGATTTCCTTCATCCCGAAAGGCGACTCAGCATTCTCACTTTCGTTCTCCGGAGCATTCTCACTTTTGTTCCCCACAGTTCTCAGAAGGAAAAAGACTTAGTTCTCCGAGAGGTGGCCTGTCACTCTCGGAACTCTCTCTCTCTCTATATATATATATATATAGTATTGTAACGAGCGGCGGCCTGTCGCGCTCGACTTCTAAGTACCTAACTGTAAGCTCTCAGAAGATAGTGACGTTTGGTCGGCACAGCTCCGGTCGCGTGGTTTTTTTACCCAATTCGGGTTTTCCACGTTAAAAAGTCTCAGTGTACTTAACGAATCTCTAATTGACTGTTTGCTCGCTCGGTTCGCTTCTGAGCTAAGGTGGTTCAATTCGACCGGTCTACCAGAGCACCCGAGCGACCCGCAACAGTTTGGCGCCGTCTGTGGGAACCGATTCCCAAAGTTCAGCAAAGATAACTGAAGGTAACACTTGCCGCCAATTGCAATGGCAAGAAGAAGTGCTCGCACCACTGAAGGATCAGTCCCGGAGGGGCGCGTCGACCCAGCTCCCTCTCACTCGCTTATCAATGCGCCTCTCGCAGAACAGGAAGCGCCTGCGCCCGCAGCAATACTGGAAGGGCGCATGCGGCAGATGGAAGAACAACAAGCCGAGATGCTGGCCCTTGTAAGAAATCTCGGGGTTCCTCGAGTTCCCGTTCAACCGCCAGCGTTGAACGTTCCGCCGCCCCCAGCTCGGAGTCATGCCCCAAACGAGGAGGCCATTCGAGAGGAAGAAGCCTCAGAAGAATTCTCTGATGCAGTAAGCTCCGCCCATCCTGCTCCCCCAGCCAGAGGCCCAGGAGCTGACCACCATCACCGTCTCCCAGGAAGAGTTATCCCTGGACAAGCAGTAGAAAGAACCGCACGAGAGGAGATACGCGACATGATAGAGGAAGAATACATCCAGGCGGGGCGACCCGCAGCTCTCGCTCGCCGCCCCGCACACCACGGCTCCCCACTATCGCCTCAAGTCCTGGCCCATCCAGTTCCAAACGATTTCAAGCTTCCCAATATTGAAATGTTCGATGGGACGAACGACCCATTGGAACATGTCAATCACTTCACCATCATCATGAGGATTTACAGCGCCCCGGCCAGCTCCTCTGTCAAGTCTTTCCGGCAACTTTGAAAGGACAAGCGCGCACTTGGTTCCACTCCCTACGAGATGGGTCCATCAACAACTTCGCAGAAATTAAGCAGCAGTTCGTGGACTAGTTCATCGCCAATCGTAGGATTGTCCGAGATCCCTCCCATCTCCCAGGAATCCGCCAAAATGACGGAGAGACTCTCAAGGATTTTTTCCTACGCTTCACCTCGGAGGCTCGGCAGATCCCGGGGGTCAACCCCGAGCTCTTGCGAGGAGTCTTCCTTGGAGGTCTCCGCCCAAGTGGCTTTTACTCAACTCTAATGAGAGAAACCGTACCAAGCTATCCTGACCTCGTTCAGCGAGTCGAGGCCCAGATAGCAGCAGATGAGGCAATTGAAGCGCACCGCCGGCAGTTCGAGGGGAGCTCGAAGAGGAAGAAAGAGGAGTCGTTGCCGCAGACAGTTCCCAATAAGAAAAACAAGCATTACGACAACCCCAGCCGAGACCGAGGATCTCGCCAACATCAGGACTACACTCCCCTGAACACTACCAAGACTAACGTACTATACGCAATCAATGACAACCAGACGCTCCGCAAGCCCAGACCCCTCGCTAAAAACGCGGGGGACCAGACAAAATATTGTGAGTTCCATCGTGGACAAGGACATGACACGGAATATTGCTCCAAGCTTAAGGATGAAATCGAGCGTCTCGCCAAACAAGGCCTACTGGGGAAATTCCTACGAGACTAGGAGACGATTCGGCTAGCAGGAGATCAGCTAGCCGCCTGCCAGGAAGGACGGGAGCAACCCTTAAGGCAGTCATCCCAGGAGAAAGCTTCATACCCATCAGCGGGGCTCTACCAGCGCCACTGAAATATTCTGTCAACTTTGTTTATGTAAAAACTTTATGTAAATTGCCACTACTAATTGTTTTTAAAGTTATTCATTCTAGGGATGTCATATCCCGCACTATCGAAGCTACGTAAAGACGTCCATTTGCATAAACAGCACCTGCCTTCGGGCAGTGCGCTAATGAACAGCACCTGCCTTCGGGCAGTGTGCTAATGAACACCACCTGCCTTCGGGCAGTGCGCTAATGAACAACACCTGCCTCCAGGCAATGAACAACACCTGCCTCCAGGCAGTGCGCTAATGAACAGCACCTGCCTCCAGGCAGTGCGCTAATGAACAGCACCTGCCTCCAGGCAGTGCGCTAATGAACAGCACCTGCCTCCAGGCAGTGCGCTAATGAACACCACCTGCCTCCAGACAGTGCGCTAATAAACAACACATGCCTCCAGGCAGTGCGCTAATGAACAGCACCCGCCTCAAGGCAGTGCGCTAATAAACAATACCCACATGAAGGCAGTGCGCTAATGAACAACACCTGCCTGAAGGCAGTGCGCTGATGAACAACACCTGCCTCCAGGCAGTGCGCTGATGAACAACACCTGCCTCCAGGCAGTGCGCTGATGAACAGCACCTGCCTCCAGGCAGGGCGCTGATGAACATCACCTGCCTCCAGGCAGGGCGCTGATGAACAGCAACTGCATACGGGCAGCGCGCTCACAACAATCTCTCACTGTCGTCGATTGAAGGTTCGCCCTTCTCCACCGCGGTAAAATTCCGACGTCATAAAGGTCTGCCCCACTTACGTTCGTCCACGGTTTGAATACGCTGGACCCGCGTAGACTCATCCGTTATCTTGAAAAAGACCATCAAGCTGTTCAGGTATCAATGCTAAATATCAAGCCAGCAACAATCTCAAAGTGCGAACATCCTTCGCCGGCCATCTTGAAGCGTCTTCCCTCAATCGAAGCTTCGACAACAACCAGGGCAGCGGGGCCACGAGAGTGCTATCACAACGCAGCACAGAGCGAGAAACGCCTAAGCAGAACAAGAAGACAAAAGCAACCATACGCCCATCCTTCGACAGCAATTCCTACCCATGGCACCACAAAGAGAGCAATGATCAAAGCTGCCACAGAAAAATCGAAACCTCCGAACTCCTCCGCGTCAAAATTCGGACTCCGAAGGTGTGGGGGGCTTATGTTACACATCCATAAAGGCCCTGAGGGTGCGTCTAGAGAAAACTCCACTAAAGAGAGGAGGGGTCAACGCATGATCGCTCGGGTTGAAGAAACCGAACTCGCCATTTCCGCCGCCAACCGCCAGTGCGAGAACACGCACGAAACACGTCGCGTGCCTACATGGCCGAACCCCACTACTGGGGTGCGATTAGCCCGCACCCCACTAGTGGGGTGCAAATAGCCGCACCCCCCATAGTGGGGGGTGCAGCCAAACCGCACCCCATGTGGGGTGCGGCCAAGCCGCACCACATATGGGGTGTGGCCAAACCGCACTCCCTTGGGGTGCAGCCAAGCGAAGCCGCACCCCCTTGGGTGCGGCCAAGCGAAGCCGTACCCCCCTCTGGTGCGGCCGCGCTGCGCCCCCTTAGGGTGCGGCCGAGCCACTCACCCCCGCAGCGAGGTTAGGGTGAATCCCCCCTCTTCCGACTTGCCGCCCGCTCTTCGGGTTCCGGATTCCACCAAGAACGCTTCCCCGTTCGTTACGCGCTCAGAACACTTCTGATCGCGCTCAGAGCACTTTCATATTTTGGGCACGCTCACTTTTTGTCTTTCTAATTTCTCAGATTGCAGGAACGGCTTGTCGCCTTTTTCGCCTTCAACAAAGCTGCCTGAACTGCCCGAACTGCCCGAGGGCGAGACAGTCATTTACGAAAAATGGCGATCTGTGTGCTCCGAACCGGAAAACGTGATTCGTCCGCCAGGTGGTTATGGTGGTTACAACGGCGAAATTACTGGGCTACCCCCGGGCAAAGCTATAAAAGGAGCCCAGAGCCTTCATTTGGGAGGACCTTGCCTTCTGCACCCGGGAGAGCTCCTTGAAGATTTTCACGGAATTCTCCTTTGGCGCTTGAAGATCTCCTTCGTGAACTTGAAGATTTCCTTCATCCCGAAAGGCGACTCAGCATTCTCACTTTCGTTCTCCGGAGCATTCTCACTTTTGTTCCCCACAGTTCTCAGAAGAAAAAAAACTTAGTTCTCCGAGAGGTGACCTGTCACCCTCAGAACTCTCTCTCTCTCTCTCTATTATTGTAACGAGCGGCGGCCTGTCGCGCTCGACTTCTAAGTACCTAACTGTAAGCTCTCAGAAGATAGTGAAGTTTGGTCGGCACAGCTCCGGCCGCGTGGTTTTTTACCCTTTCCGAGTTTTCCACGTTAAAAAGTCTCAATGTACTCAATGAATCTCTAATTGACTGTTTTGCGCGCTCGGTTCGCTTCCGAGCTAAGGTGGTTCAATTCGACCGGTCTGCCAGAGCACCCGAGCGACCCGCAACAAACTTAATTGTTAATTAATTTAAATTTAAGAATTAATTGTTCTAAGTTGGGTGCTTATATTTAAATAAATAAACAAAAAACAACTAAAATAATAAACAAATTTAATCCATAATTTAATTTATAAAATAAATTAAATTCTAAAATTTAACCTAAAATTTTAATTATGATGATTATACTTAATTACTATCTAATTATAATAGTGAAATTTAATCTCATTTGTTAAAGTAAATAATGAGTTAGAATAATTGATATATAATTAAGTAGATTTGCGTAAGGCCGATTAGACTTTAATCATATTATTAATATTTCATTATTATTTAACTATGATAATTAATTCACAGGCAATCAGTTAGTTAAGTCTCATTATTTGTTTTTTTTTTTAATTTAAATTACTTATTTGTTTGATTTTTTATTGTCATGACAACTATAAATTAAATGACAATATTTTATTCAATGTAAATGTTTGTGATCTTATGAAGTTGAGATCAAATCCAACGATGGCGAGCTCTTTCCAAATCGAAGAGCACCAGGTCAACCCAACCTAAACATCTTCGCAAAAACGATTTCTATTCACTAGATCTACCTTGATCTAGACATTTTCGCAAAGAAGATTTCTGATAACTAGATCTACCCTTATCTAGATGTCTTTACAAACACATTTTTTCTTAAGGTTTATCTTAACTTCGAAGCCCACGCGAATGCACCTTTTTATGTTCACCAATGCAACTTGCACATAAGTTACAAATGTGTTGTGGGTTATTCGACGCTCTTGTAGACCGGTCGAATTAAACCGTCTCAGCTCGAGAGTGAGTCTAACGCGCAATTAATCAAAGTAAAGTGAGACAGCTGGCAAGAAGACTTTTAACATGTAAAACACGGAAAGGGTGAAAAATCACGGGGTCGGATCGATGCTGACCAAATTCAGTATATCTTTGGGTGTTACAAGTTGTAGAACGCAAGAGGGTGACAGGCCACCGCTCGTTGCAGCGGGTGCAGAGAAGAATCAGAAATAGAAAAAACTCTAAGGAGGAAGGAGATCTTCAAGGGCCAGAGGGAGAACTTCAAGTCACCTGTGAAGGAGATCTTCAAAGGGGAAGAAGATCTTCAAAGGGCGAAGGAGATCTTCGAAGGATTCTTCGAACACCGAAGGAGAACTATGAAGGATCTTTGAAAAAGCTCTCTCGGGCGTTGAAGGTGAGGTCCCTTCAAATGAGGACTCTTGACTCTTTTTATAGCTTTCGACATGGGTTGCTTAGTAATTTTGTCGTTGTAACTACCGTAACCACCAGATGTGTGAATCATGATCATCGATCTGGAAAACACGGATTGTCATTTTTCGGATATGACCGTCTTGCCCCCCGGCTGTTCGGGCAGCTTCGTTAGCGACGATGACAGCAACAAACGAAACATGCAATCTGGAAAGTTAAGAAAGTTAAATGTCGTGCGTGTCAAGAACACGGAGGCGTTCAGCGTACGCTGTGAACGTAGAGGTGTACTGAGCGCGTCGCGAACGTGGAGATGTTCGGCACGCCGCCGCGAACTCGGAAGCATTCGGCGTGCGCCGTGAAATTAGAGGCATTCTGCACGCGCCGTGAACGTGGAGATGCTCGGCACGCGCTGCAAACTCTGAGGCATTTAGCGTGCACCGTGAACGTCGAGGCGTTCTGAGCGTGCCGCGAACGCAGAGATGTTCGGCCCGTGCCGCGAACTCGAAAGCATTCGGCGTGCGTCGTGGACTCGGAGGCATTCATCGCACGCTGTGAACGTAGAGATGTTCTAAGCGTGTCGCGAACGTGGAGATGTTTGGCGCACGCCGCGAACTCGGAAGCATTCAGCGTGTGCCGTGAACTCGGAGACGTTCGGCGATCGTCATGAACTTGGAGGCGCACTCGGAGGCATTCAATGTGCGTCGTGGACTCTGAAGCATTCTGAGCGCACTGCGAACGTGGGGGCGCTCTGAGCGTGTTGTGAGCGTGGAGGTGCTGCGAGAAAGGATTGTATTTGGACGTTGGGACGCAAACGCACCGACCGAGATCGCAATAGAGGGGGTGTGCGAGGTGTTGCGACAGGAGTTAAACGGCTGAGGACGTGCAGTGGCTTTGACCGCAGTGGCTTTGACCGCACCTAGGAGGCGTGGTCCGGACGGCGCGGCTGGTGCCAGACGACAGTCGCCGCGCAGCAGCAACACAGTTTGTGTCTCACCAAGGCGATGCGGGGGAGGTGCGACCTTGGCCGCACCTGGGAGGTGGGGCCATGGATGCACCTCTGGTTGGACCTGGGAGGTGCGGTCATGGTCGCACCTCTGGTTGCACTATGAACACGGAGGCGTTCTGAGCATGTCGTGAACGTGGAGACATTTTGAGCGCTTCATGAACGTTGAGGCATTCTGAGCGTGTCGCGAATGCGGAGGTGTTGGGAGCATGCCGTGAGTGCGGAGGCGTTATGAGTGCGTTGTGAGCGCGGAGGTTTTATGAGTGCAAAGATGCTGCGAGCGCGAGTGCGTGTCTGACATGGCGATGAATGTGTAGTGGTGCAAACTGCAGAAGACGTGAAGCCTAGAGGCGCCAACGACGGTGACAATAAAAAGAGAAGGGGGTAGGGACGCGCGACAATAAAATCTCGTGTGTCTCTCAGCTGTAGCTACACCTCGAGCACTCCCAATTGGGGAGTGCTCGACAATCCAAATTCGGGAGTGCTCGACAATCCAAATTCGGGAGTGCTCGATACTCCCAATTTGGGAGAGTGCGAAACTCCCAATTTGGGAGTGCGTAACACTACTAGGGAGTGTCGAATGGGTTTAACTCCCAAATTGGGGAGTTAGGCCCACTCCCTAATTGGGGAGTTACACACACCCCAATTGGGGAGAGCCAGCAAGGGCATTGACCAAGTGAGCGCCTAAGGGGGCGCTGACTTGGTCAGCTCCCCAATAAGGGTGCGACAATTGTTGTATGACATGTGCGTCAATTGTCGCACCGCGTGCGCTGCGCAGCACTCTGTGCCTTGCGCGCAGCACTCTGTGCCTTGCGTGCAGCACTCGTGCAGTGGTGTCGAGACGCTTGCACACGGTACTTGCGCCTATGGTGGGGCATGACTTATGCACATGAGCGTTCTAGCGTCCGATTGGGAGGCCAAACAGACTCGGAACTGCGCGACCATGAGCCCACTGGAATTGTATCGGCAAGCCGGTCGAGGTCGCGACAAAAAATTCCTATTCGACCGAACTATTTTTGGGGAACCCCATCGAATGCCCTCAATTTTCGCAGCTCATTTTTTGTAGAAAATGAGCCCGAAAATTTTCCTGACTTATATGCGCGAACTTGTTTGGGTGAAGCCGCAATTTGTGAGGTTATAAGCTTGTCATTCTGCTTATGCATCGGGAGTCGTTGCTCGGTGTTAGTGCATAAAGTTGACGTTTGGTTGGTGGAAGCTTCTTGTTTTGCGCAGGTACTGAAGTTACCGCTTGGCGTTAGCGTCGGAGGCCGTGGTGAGCATACCGCTTGGCGTTAGTGTCAGAGGCTGTGGCGAGCTCGCCGCTGACGTTAGCATCAGAGGCTGTAGCGAGCTTGACGCTTAGCGTTGAGGCCTGAGTAGTGCGGTGGAGAGATTTAGGTTTATTATTCTGATGTAAGGACGTTTCATTCCGTCTAACCGTGAATGCGGTCTTGGGAGCAGAACTACTATGACGGTGAAGAGTTTTCTTGTTCAAACTGATATCGGCAGTCGGAGAGTGGACCTACTATGAAGGTGAAGAGCAAATGCATTCGAACTGATAATTGCAGTCAGGAGGCAGACCTCGTATGACGGCAAAGAGCGATTGTGTTCGAACCATTGGAGACCGCGAGGAGGCAGGCCTTAACGGTGTCGTGACCTACTATGACGGTGAAGAGTGGATGCATCCGAGCCGGTACTGCGTGGTCATGGGGTCCATCCCCAGAATGATGGTGAAGAGCGGATGTGTTCGAACCATTGGCGATCGTGAGGGGGGGGGGGGGGGGGGGGGGGGGGGGGCTGACGGTGTTGTGACCTACTACGACGGTGAAGAGCGGATGCATTCAAGTCGATAGTGCACGGTCAGGGGGACTGACCCCAGAATGACGGTGAAAAGTACGTGGATGTGTTCGAACTGTTGGCGATTGCGATGGGGGCAGACCCTGACAGTATTATGACCTACTACGACGGTGAAGAGCGGATGCATTCAAGTCGGTAGTGGGCGATTAGGGGGACTATCCCCAGATTGATGGTGAAAAGCGGTTGCGTTTGAACCATTAGCGACTACGAGGGGGAAGGCCCTGACAGTATCGTGACCTACTATGATGGCGAAGAGCTGATGCATTCAAGCTGGTAGTGCGTGGTCAGGGGACTGACCCTAGAATGACGGTGAAGAGCGGATGTGTTTGAACCATTCGCGACTGCGAGGGGGTAGGCCCTAACGGCATCGTGACCTTCTACGATGACGAAGAGAGGATGTATTCGAGCTGGTAGTGTGCGGTTAGAGGGATTGCCCCCAAAATGACATTGAAAAGCGGATGCTTTTGAACCGTTGGAGACCGCGAGGGGTGAAAGCCCTAATAATGTCGTGACCTACTATGATGGCGAAGAACGGATGCGTTCAAACCAGTGATTCGCGGTCAGGGGAGGAGAACAGAGTCTCTCTTTATCTGGTGGATGTTGGGTCCCTTGGAAAGGCCGAATGTTGAACCCAGAAACCACGGTTCAACCTCTGAGCTCGAAAACCATGGCTCAAGACCAGTTCGTACTGGTGTAGCTTGCCCTTATTTCTCCTAAGTTCAGTTACTAGGTCAGACACTCAGAGCAAAGAACCTCACTCACAAAGGGTGGAAAACTAGGAAGAGACCCGCGAGGTGCATCGAGGAGGTACCGCCATTAACCAGGAATATCTTTGAGAACTTCCCCTCCCAAGCCAAATGCTGAGCTGAGCACCTTGGATAGTGCTAGAGAGTCCTTACCTACCCACCCGAAAACTACGGTGAGCAGCAAGCCAGAGTTCTCTAACTAACTAAAGCAAACAAGAGGAGAGAAAAACTAGTGAGAGATCCCCTTCAAAGGTGCCCTTGGGGGTCTATTTATAGTTTTCCCAAAATGGTATGCGGATAGCTGAATCCCGCCCCTTATTTTTACTAAAAGCAGCCCAAATTGGTCTGCCAACAGCAGATTCCCGCTGTTTGGAAAGGCTAACTGCAGACCAAAATGGAATTTCCTGGGAAAAACATACCACCAACCTAAATAGGTGAGTCCAGGCTATTCTAAGCTGACTCGTCGGAGTGGCGAATGCCAGGTAGAGCTGGGACTCACCACTTACACCGAGCTGGAGGCGAATGCCCGCTAGAGACGAGTGCGAGTTGAGGCCTGCCACTCGTCTGGTTGACTCGTTAAAGCCTCAGTCTCGCTCCAAATCATCTGATGGCCTAATGAACCCACTCGACAAATACAGGGTTGTACACAATCCTCGCTCTTTGCAAATTTGACTCAAGCTCAAAAAGATGGTTCAGACCGAATGTTTGGAGAGTGCCTTGATTTTGAGAGGAATCTTTTGGTGGGTCCCACCGGTGGCTATATATAGAACTCCAAGCTCATCTCGCTGCTACTAAGAAGAAGAGTGAAGCTACCTCCACCGGTCTACTGGGGCTCATCACCTAACACTCACTGCAGGCTACGCCGAATCAAGTAGAGAAGCGCGTCGCCAAGAGGGCGAGGCGATAGCATGTGGGGGAGGGAAAAACTCTGACCGAGACTCCCTCCCAGCCCGCATTCAGCTTGGGCATCAGGGTCTCAAAACAGGTGCAGGCTTTTTTTTAATGCATTCACTTGCGACAACTTTCACGAGGTTTTGTCAGTTTTGAGTCATAGGTTTCACAGATCAATACCGCCACGAAAGGTGGCGCGTGCGATCATCACTCCTTATTGTGTTCAACTCGCGCCTCATGAGTATTTATGTATTTTGTAGTGCCCAAATACATCGACCTCTCGACAAACTCTCCACGACCGAAGTCGCCCACTCAGGACCTGACCTAGGAGTTCTCCAAGATGACCCTTGCCCTTGCGAGAACTGCTGTTGGCGCTGTCGTGCCCCCTAAAGTGTAGGATCCTGACAAGACTCCCCTACGATAGGGTATAGGGAAATCCCTGGCCCTCTCCACCTCCTGTCCCTTCGGCGGGAGGCCCAACTTTCTTACTAGTCAGGACCATGAGCCCACCTCGCACCGTGAGGGGAAAGCTTTCGAGGACTCACTCGGTAAGAGACTTCACCCGCGCCTTCCTCTTTTTCGGTTCGACACTAGCTTTTTACCTTTCTTTAAATGATACTCAAAGGACTGACGAGTCCGACGAGCGAGTGCTCTACTCGGCACTGCCTTCTCCAGACATGATCGACGAGTACCTTGTCGATCCTTCCAACGCTGCCGAGATGAAAAGTCGGCTGGCGGCCATCCTGCAAAAGCATGGATATATGCTCCGCGAGTGCCTGGAGAAGAGGGCTTCGACAGACAATGACCCCTTCCCTCACATCCTCATCCTAGAATGGCGAATTGAGGCCCTTAAGGGAGATTGCACTCTGCTCGCAGAAGAAGTGCAACAACTCGCAGGAGGTGCCTCGTTGTCGCTAGAAGACCACTTCGGGCAAATTGATGAGTGCACGCTCTCCCTCCAAAAGGAGATTGCTCCGCTCGCGAGTGCGCCTTCGCGAGGCGAGGCCTGAGGATGCGGATGAGCGGTCGGGGTCCCCGATGATGAAACTAGCCGTGCCTGTTGGGAATATTGCACTCAATGTTCCCTTGATTTGAAGAAGCATCACTCACAATGATAAGTATATATTGTACTTAATAAACCCCATTTTGCATCATAATTGTGTAGGGTTTAGATATTCCAAGCATTGGAATAATGTTGGTGGTTCACTGTCTGAACCGCTGAGAAGAGCTCACTGTCTCAGCGGAACCGCTGAGACGAGGCCAGGAGCCGCTGAGAAGGGGTCTGCCTCAGCTGAGCTGCAGATAGACAAAATCCGCTAAGAAGTTAAACTATCTCAGCGGATACGCTGAGATGAAGACAGCTCAACCGCTGAGACTGAAGACTGTCTCAGCCCAACCGCTGAGACATATTCAAATCTGAACAAGACACTGACGGAATCTGCTTTTGGAGCAAACAACTGTAAAGCTAGATAAAGTATGTTATCCATCTCCATGATGTGTCAGGGGCCTTCTAAGAGCCGTTGACGATGAAAGGAGTATAAACGAACATAATTGGGCATTTCAGAATGCATGGTTGCTGCTGGTGTGCTAAGTGCTGAAAAGAAGAATAGATGTTTACTGTTTCATTGACGGCTTTCAAGATCTCTCTCTTTCTGCTTCAAGAACCAGCAAGAAGAAATAAGGAGAGAAGATGACTCTTCTATCCAGAAGAGCAAGGTGATCTTTTCTCTTCTACTGAGGAGAAGGATTAAGCAGGAGCCAGGTCTGAAGATTACACTCATCCCTTCTTCAAGGTTGCACCAGTTGTGCATAATCAACATAAGACATTCTGTTGTCCACTATTGTAAGCTAAAACTTATACCCTTTGTAGGAATTGTGTTGTTCTGAGATTGTAGGGCACTGTGCCTGAGTTTGTAGGGTTGCTGAACCTGAGTTGTAGGGATGTTGAGCCAGAGCTATAGGGCTGTTGACCCTGAGTTTGGCAAGGCTGTTGAGCCTGAGCTATAGGGCATTTTGCTTGAGAAGTAGGGCTTCTTGATAGGCCCGAGGTAGGAGATCAAGGTGATCTCTGAGCTGTAGGAGTGGGAGCACTCTGAGTTGGTAGGGTTGTTTGGCCTGAGGTAGGGTTTGGAGCAAACCTGAGAGATCCTGAGGGATTTGTGTTGTAAGCTCTTGGAGATGAGATTAGAGGAGTTTGCCTTGTCTAACACACTGTTAGAAAGATGTAGAGGGAAAGTGGACTACCCATAGACACTGTCTTGGGGAACCATTATAAACAACTATGTGTTATCTATGTTTGCTTGAGTGTTTGTTTACTACTCACTAACTGCTAGGAACAATTAAGTACAATTAAAAGAGACCTATTCACCCCCTTTAGGTGAATTAGACTTCTAACCTATAAAATATCAAGTGGTATTAGAGGAGGTTGGTCAAAAAGGACTTAACAGTCTGACCAGATCCTACATAGGAGTAGTCAAATTTGAATCCAATGGCTACCAATGGAGTTCAAAAGGAGATGAGGTCAATGAAGTTGCCAATATGCAAAAAGGAAACTTTTGGCATTTGGAAGCAAATGGTTAGGCTATTCATGGAGGTCTCAGGCCCTAGGATTTATATTACTGTCCAGGAGGGTCCCTTTGTAGTCACAAATCCCTCCACTATTGATCCTACTAGACAGGTAGCCAAGTCATATACTGAAATGACAAGGGATGAAATTGCATTAACCACAATGGACAAAAGAGCACAAAATATAATAGTCAATGCAATTGATGATTCCACCTTCCAAAACTTGGTACATTGTGAGACTGATAAGGATATGTGGGACACACTAATTGTGTACATGAAAGGACTGAAGAAGTGAGGGATGATAGGAAATCCCTGTTGAAAAATTTGAGGTCCGAAGGTGAAGTGAAAAATGCGGAACACACTTCACAAATTCTTTCACAAGTGTAGTACAACAATGACAATGGGAAGAACGAATAGTACTATGGTATTAACCATCTCTTCAAAATTTTGAGGTATACATGGCGAGACATGATTCATAAGAAACACGGAGGAGAGAAGCACAAAATACAAGTGTAAACAAGCTGCAACGACCTGACAATTTGAGATCGCCAGACCGCGCAAACAGATAAGCCAGAAGGAAGCCCCTGAGACCGCGCGAACAGAGTACAAGCCGCACCTGCTAGACCGCAACCACAGATCGCCGACTCGCTGCTTTATTCCTCTGCTGAAAACAAACAGTTCGCACTTCTTGATCGCCAAGACCGCACGGTCTTGATCACAGAAGAACCCGCGAACTCTGAACAAAGAACTGCTACCTGCGACAGACCGCAACTCAAGATCGCCTAGCCACTTAAGACCGTCTGATCAACTGAGTCCGCTGCACGGACCAAGAACACCTAAACATAGTCCGCCCAGACTGGTTTATTCAAAGCTGGAAGAAGGGAGACAAGCTGACCGCGAGCTGCAAGCCGCTAACCTGCGAACACAGAAACCGGTCAGACAAAATCTCAGACCGCGCGACCTCAAAGTGAGACCGGCACAATCAAGCCAACATTTGGTTCTTACAGTTCTCATTATTAATGACGGGCCCTGCACCCCTATTTATAGGAGAGAAGACAAATGTCATCACCGCATAAACCGGGATACAATAACCGCCCATCAGATCGCGAGCGATCTCGCAAAGCAGACCGCCCAAGCTCAGCATAGCTCACAGCTCCCTTATTAAACCTTGCGGTTACAACCAAACCGCTCGGTCACCGCGGTCTCAATAAAGCAGACCACCCGGTCTTCTTCCAAAGAAGACAGACCAAGAACATCTGTCCGACTTAGGACAAGTCGCCAGACCAACTCGCGCAAGCCGCCACGGACAGATAACGATCTCAGATCAGACCGCCTCAAACAAAACCGGTGAGATAGAACCGACCAGAGAACCAGCGCAGACCGCACGGTCTCTGCGGTCTCCAACCTGCATACCGCCCAGCACAGATCCACTTCCACTTCAAAAATTTAACACTCCCCCTTGAAGTGGGAAGTGGAAGTCAGCCCAAGCAAACTCCGCAATCGACCAAAGGTCCCTTCGCCAGCGGCTTAGTAAATATGATCAGCAACGTTCTCTTTGCTCTGCACATGCTCCACAATCAGAGATCCCTCCAACCCTTCTCACGAATGAAATGGTGATGAATTTCTATGTGCTTCGTACGCGCGTGACAAACTGGATTGTTCACCAGTTTGAGAGCACTCTCATTGTCACCACGTAGCAGAGTAGGACCTTGCACCGCCCTATGAAGTCCTCCACAAGCCTCCTAAGCCAGATGACTTCCTGAGCCGCCAAAGCCGAAGTTTTGTACTCCGCTTCCGTGGTAGAGACAGACACAGAATCCTGCTTCTTGCTGCACATGATATAGCTGTAGAGTCTGTCATAAAGACATATCCAGACGCCGATCTCCGATCATCCGAATCACCCTCCACAATCAGCATCCATGTACCCGTGCAAGCAAAAGCCCGATCTCTCCCATAGAAGAGACCCAAATCTGAGGTGGATTTGACATACTTCAATATACTCCTAGCCGCCACAAGATGAGGCTTCCGAGGCTCTGCCATATACCGACTCACCCTGCCAACTGCATAAGCAATATCTGGCCTCGTGATCGCCAAGTATATCAAGCTTCCAACCAAAACCCGGAAAAGGATCGGTAAGAACCTTCCCTTCATCTCGCCGAAGATGAACTCCAACCTCTAGTGGAGTAGAGCTGCTCTTCCCCCCTTCCATGCCGAATCTCTTCACGATTCGATCCACATAGCCCTTTTGGGAAACGAGCATACCGCTCTCATTCCTCTCCACTTCGAGCCCAAGGAACTGGTGGACCTCACCCAAATCCTTCATCTCAAATCTGATAGCTAGCTCAGCACGAAGCCTAGCTACCTCCAGCTCAGAATTCTCGGTGACGAGTCATATCGTCAACGTACAACAGCACAAAGATCTGAAGCTCCCCCGTCTTCTTTAACGAATAAGCTTGAATCTGAATCAGAAACAAATATCCGCAGAATTGGAGGTATTCTGCGATCTTCCCGTACCACAGCGCCGAGGCGCTTGCTTCAAGCCGTAAAGAGCCTTCTTGAGCTTGCAAACATATCTTGGGTGCTCTTCGGATACATAACCAGGTGGCGGATCCATGAAGATATCCTTGTCAATCTCGCCATAATAAAGAAGCGTTCTTCACGCCGAGTTGCCAAATCTTTCCACCCTTGGCAAGCTGTCAATGCGATCACCACCTTGGACTGAAAGTCATCTTGGCGACAGGGCTAAACGTTTCTTCATAATCCTCCCCATACTTATGAGAGAAACCTTGAGCTACAAGGCGAGCCTTGTACCGCTCAATACTTCTATCAGCCTTCGTCTTCAGTTTGAAAACCCATTTGCAAGTCATCGGAGTAACTCCCTCAACCTTAGGCACCAAGTCCCAAGTCTCATTCTTCCTGAGGCAGCCATCTCTTCGTCCATGGCTCCTTCCCACTCCTTGAATCCAATGGCATGTTCATAACAAGATGGCTCTCTCTCATCCAGGGGACCTACGAAGAAACATGAGAGACAAAGCTCACCAAGTTCCCACCCGGATACCGATCAGGTGGAATAATGGTCCTCTTGGACCTCCTCAGAGCTTGACTCTGAACTACCTCTTCCATTGCAGCTTCTAGACTAGCTCTCCTCTTAGATAGACATGGAGCATCGCTCCCCCTACTTCCAGAACCCGAAGCACCTGATCCAGAGGCTAGGAAATACCCGGAGCACCTGGAGAAACATGCAAACTCCACCCAGAGCTTCCCTTGCAGCTTCCTCTGGTCCACCATCTACCCTGGCTTCCCTTGTAACTCAACAGAAGAGCTACCTTGGTATGACGTCAGCTCGTCGAATACCACATCCCTTGAGACCACATATCTCCATGTCTCGGGATCCATGCATCTCCACCCTTTCCGGTCATCATAACCGACGAAGACTAGCTTCCTTGCCTTAGCATCTAGCTTCGTTCGAGGGGCATCCAGAACATGCACATAGCAGGTAGAACCGAACACTCGAAAGTGTTCCACGCTTGCTTCTCCTTGACATCAACTCATGAGGGTCCTTCATGTTGATGGGACTGAGAGGGCATCCGGTTTGATAACATAGGCCGCACAAGACATTTTCTCTGCCCCATAAGGACTTTGGGATACTCTTGGCAAGAAGCCAGCATTTGCAGGTCTCCGGCAGGTGACCGGATCTTCTGCTCTGCAACTCCGGTCTATTGTGGGTGTGAGCACAAGAAAGCTCCCTTTGGATGCCATGCTTCCTGCAGAAGTTAAAGACTCCTTGGAGGTGAACTCCCCTCCATTGTCTGTTCTAAACTTCTTCACACCGCAGGTTTAGCCGACATTCCACCAGCTGCTTGAACTCCATAAACTTCTCGAACGCCTCACGACTTCTCCTTCAGAAAATATACCCAAGTATATCTGGTGAAGTCATCAACCAAATCAACATATACCTGCTACCTCCAGACTGCAGTGTTGGTAGGTCCAAACAGATCACCAATGATACACTCCAATGGTCTTTTGCATCTGCCTTGGTGATTTGTCAAATTGAAAGCGCTGAGCTTTACCAAACTGACAACCTGCACAAACATGACCATCCCCAAAGATGACAAGCTAGCAGACCTTTCACCAGACCTCTTCCCGCCATAGCTTTCAGCTTATCCATTCCAACATGCCCAAGTATTTCATGCCAGATAGCAGCGCTGTCGTTAGCCCTCATCTTATCAACATAGAAACTTGTTGAAAGAACAGACAAGTCCTTCACCCGTCTCCCAACATGAGTGCCTCGGCTTTCACAGCTGAAATATTTTCGGAGAAATTTCACCTTATGTTGGACCAAACAGAACGTGATAGCCAGCATCCACCGCATTGGTCACCGAGAAGAGGTTCTTCTTCATCCCCGGAACATGATAGACACTCTTCAATGTAAGAGTACCTCTATCATTGTTCAATGAAACCACACCCATCCTTCTCAACTGCATGAATAGTATCATCAGCCGTAATGATAGCGTCATTACCTGTATATGCCTGTAATGAGGAGAACTTCGACTCATCCCCGGTGAGGTGATGACCACAACCCTGAGTCCACTATCCAATCATCTTGATAGTTGTGGAAGTCATGGCCCGAACACACGTGCCCGTCATGAATGCACCTCCACCACCCCAACTACCTTCAGAATTGGAACCAGCCTCCTCCTTCCCTGCATCATGCCCTGGCTGAAGATTAACCTTGCAGTCCATTTAAAATGACCAACCTTGTTGCACCTGAAGCATCTAGTCCTTCCTGCTTCTTCCCATCACGCTTAGGAGCATAGCTTCCTCTCTTGCTGATATGAAGTAGATTGACCATCATCTCTAGATGTCTTCTTCTTATTGTCCCATCTCTTCTTCTTGCCAGAAAAGAGAACCTCACCTTCTCCCCCAGAGACAGACATCCCAGCCATTTGCTTAGCCAAACTTCCTGCGAAGCAAGTAAGTTTCTTTAGCTCCAACAATGAAGGCTGATTGGCCCAGCCTTGAACATAAGTAACAAAGGCCACATACTCCCTCCGCAAGCCACAAATTATGTGCCTCTTCAGCTTAGCTTCTAAGATAGCTCATCCGGGTCCAAAGCAGATATCTCTGCGCAGAGGTTCTTCATCTTCAAGAAGAACGTTGAGATAGATAGATCTCCTTGAGTTGCTTTCGCCGACTCATTTTCCAAGAACTGTAGCCTAGCTACATTCTTCTTATTGAACAAGCCAATCCAGGCTGTCCAATCTCTCAGCAGCTGATCCACACCCGATGATGTGATCAAACAACTCCAGAATGATAGCTCTCTTGAGAGTGAACTCCGACTTAGCATTCGTTCTTCTCCAAGCCTTCACTAGTTCAACATTCCATCAGTAGGAACAACAACTTGTCTTGCTTCTCCTCCTACAACCTCCCACAAATCCTCGCCAAGAAGATAGCTCTCCATGCAAGACTTCCACTTCATAAAGTTAGTCTGTGTAGGAGCTCAATACCAAGACCTCTAGCATATCCACCTTCCATTGCTATCCCACTGATTGCTAACCACTTGAGAAAACCCGAGTTAGAAATATCAGCAATTTCTGCTTAGCAACCTCAGCAACCTCCCTTTGATACCATGTTGAAAATTTGAGAGCCGTAGGTGAAGTAAAGAATGCGGAACACACTTCACAAATCCTTTCACAAGTGTAGCACAACAATGACATAGGGAAGAACGAATAGTACTATGGTATTACCTATCTCTTCAAATTTCGAGGTATACATGGCGAGACATGATTCATAAGAATCACGGAGGAGAGAAGCACAAAACACAGTGTAAACAAGCTGCAACGACTTACAATTGGAGATTGCCAGACGCACGAAACAGACAAGCCAGACAGAAGCCCCTGAGACCGGCGCGAACAAGTACAAGCCGCACCTGCCAGAGCCGCAACCACATACCGCTGACTGCTGCTTTATTCCTCTACTGAAAACAAACAGTTCACACTTCTGAATCGCCCATACCGCACGGTCTTGATCACAGAAAGAACCCCACGAACTATGAACAAAGAACTCTACCTGCGACAGACCGCAACTCAAGATCGCCTAGCCACTTAAGAACTGCCTAATCAATTGATTCTGCTGCAAAGACCAGAACACCTAACACCAGTCCGCCCGGAATGGATTATTCAAAGCTGGAAGAAGGTAGACAAGCTGACCGCGAGCTGCAAGCCGCTAACCTGCGAACACAGAAACTACCGGTCAGAACAAAATCTCAGACCGCGCGACCTCAAAGTTGAGACCGTCACAATCAAGCCAACTTTTGGTTGTTATAGTTCTCGTTATTAATGACGGGCCCTGCACCCTAATTTATAAGCGAGAAGACGGATGTTGTCACCGCAAAAACTGGGATACAATAACACCGCCCATCAGATCGTGAGCGGTCTCGCAAAGCAGACCGCCCGAGCTCAGCCTAGTCTCACAACTCCTTATTAAACCTTGCAGTTACAACCAAACCGCTCGGTCACCGCGGTCTCAACAAAGCAGACCGCCCAGTCCTTCTTCCAAGAAGACAGCACCAAGAACATCTGGCCGACTTAGGACAGTCCACCAGACAAACCCCTCGCGCAAGCCACCCCGGACAGGATAACGGTCACTTCCAGAGCAGACCCGCCTCAAACAAACCGCTTTAGACAGAACTGACCAGATGAACCAGCGTAGACCTGGCGGTCTCTTCTGCGGCCTCCAACCTGCAAGACCGCCCATCATAGATCCACTTCCCACTTCAAAAATTTACAATCCCTCCTTAAAGTAGGAGTAGGAATCCTTCAGGCAACAAAGCCTGGAATGCATAGCTGATTTCTTTGAGAGGGTTTTTCAGAATAGTGAATGAGCTGAGGAACCTATGATAGGATCTTCACTCATTATGATCTGAATGTCTAAATTCCTGAGATCTCTACTAGAGATTGGGGATACCAAGATCTGTGCCATCAGAGAAGTGACAAAGCTGGGTGAGACTCCTCCACATACTCTGTTTGGAAAGCTTGCTCTCCTATGAGATGCATCTATCTGCAAGGAAGGAGGATGACACATCCTCTAGGCCTTATGTAATGGAGAGGACTGTAGCTCTCAAGGCTGAGAGATCTATGAAGAACAAGGCAAGGATGCCTTCACGTCCAAGGAGGGCTGCTGGTTCAGAAAATTCTGAGCACCAACTCATTTGATAGCAACTCTTCTGATGAGGAGTTTGCTGCCTTCTCAAGACATTTCAAAAAGCTGATGAGGAGGAAGCAGTGGAAGAACAAACCTTCCTCCTCCTCACATCCCAGGAAGGATCACAACAAATCTGAAAAGCAGCACCCCAAGGGGGACAAGTATGACTCTAAATATGTTAAACATGTTTCAAATAATGTGATTTGTTATTGCTGCAGCAAGCCTGGACATGTCATAACTGACTTTCCAGTCAAGAGAAAGGAGAAGGGTAACAAGAAAGCTTATCACCAGAAGGGCAGGAAGGGTGAGAAATCCATCCTAGCTAAGAGAGAGAAGAGTTGGAGTGAATCTGAGTCATCATCCTCAGATTTAGAAGAAGAAGAAGAAGCCTACATTGGGCTATTTGAAGCTGAAGAGGATGAGGACTATCCCACTGCAAAGGTGGGCATCAGGGCCCCTCTATCACACTCAGACAGTGACATAGAGGAGGATGAAGAAGATTAGAGAACATCATGGCTTGATGGCCATAACTGATGATGATGAAGATAGTCAGGACAATCCTGATAAGGTATCATTCTCCTCTTAACCCTTCTTCTGATTATGAATCTATACCAAAATACTGAAAGCATCCTCATCTAATGATGAGAGTGGCTGAGATTCTGAAGTGGCTGTCCAATCAATTGATTGACAAGTATGATGCTTTATTGGATGCTCTGAAGAAGAGCAAGAAGCTAGCCAAGAGGCAATGCTCAGGAAATTGCCTCCCTTGAGTTGGCTAAGCAAGGTAACACTGAGTCATCTACTCAGGTGGCTTAGATGAGTAGAGAGATAAGCCAACTTAAGGGAATAATAATTGTCCAATTGAGCACCATCTCCCAAAAGAATAAGGTCATAAAGGACCTGAGGATAAGCTTCTCAAAGAGAAGAGCCTAGTCGCTCAATTCTCCAAGCCCAAATCTGTACTACCAATCATTGACACATTTTCCTTCCAAACTAATAAGAGAGGACTAGGTTTCAATAATATGACAGTGGGTGATGGGAGTGGAGAAAAGAGAAATGCTAAGGCTAAGCCTCATACCACCTTTCAAAAGGTGTTACTTCCCTCCAACAGGTATGGCCATGCCAGTATGTATGGTCACTGTGAAGAATGAGAGTTGCTATAGGAAGGAAAATACTCCTTACTATAGTAGAAGAAGGGCATGGGGATGAATGCTATGAAAGCTCCCCATGAAGAAATTCAAATGACCCATTCTGGACCATGTGTTTTAGTACTTTAGCCCCATCATATCAAGAATAAGGAAGCAAGCTCTCCAAGTCCCTTCCAACAAAAGCACTTGGTTGCTGTCAAGCCTATAGTCAAGTCTAACAGTTTATTGGTCTGATGCCAGCAAATCTTGCATAGCTGCCAAGCCAAGACCAAAGCTGATGTCAGTAAGACAAAGATTGCCAATACTAGACCACAGATTGGTCATTCAACCAGATTATTGCTGAAAGGAATAGGAGGAGAGTTGTTCTGTCTCCCCTCCTGAACATAGCATACTAATGCCTCCACCTCAAAGAATGTTCAGAAGAGAAGATACAACATTCATTAATGTTGGTGCTGTGGTAAGGTGGGACACTTTGCCATAGATTGTTGGCACAATCCCAATGTGCCTAGTGCAAAGAAGAGCTTTACTCCAAAGATTACAACAATGTTGTGAAGCTTTCCTTTCATGCTAACAAAGGCCTAGGACCCAAAATCAATTGGGGCTCATAAGGGGTAAATGAATTGCTTTTGCATGTTAGTTCAAGTACCATCCTATGACAAATATGGTACTTGGAAAATGGGTGCTCAAGGCACATGACAGGTACCAAAAGAGTCTACTGCAGGAATACAAAGCAGTGAAGAATGGACCTAAAGTCATCTTTGGTGGATCTGAAAAAGGCATCACCAGAGGACATGGTATGATCTCAAATGACATAGTCTCAATCACAAGGGTGGCTTATGCTGAAGGTTTGCAACACAACCTTGTAAGCATAAGTCAACTATGTGACTTAGGCTATGTCAGTTGAATTCCACAATGATAAGTGCTTGATCAAAAAAGTCACATGACTTAGAGATCATTCTCTCAGGCACTAGCAGTTGGAATATTTATTGCTTAGATTTTATATGCAATTCTTCTCTATCTCCCACGTGTCTTGTGGCTAATGAAAGTGAGTCTCTTTGTGTTCAATGACACAAAAGACATGCTCACATTAACTACAAGATAATGTATAAACTATTTTCTAAAAAACCTTGTTAGAAATAGTCCTAAATTGAAATGGGTTAAAAATGGTCCATGTCATGCATGCCAAATGGGCAAGCAAACGAGGGCCACCTTTAAAAGCATTGGCTCCAAAGACACTGAAAGATGTCTATATCTATTGCACATGGCCCTTATTTGGTCCTTTGCCAATTCAGAGCCTAGGTGGGAAGTTATATACTTTGGTGATTGTTGATGATCACTCAAAATATACACGGGTTTTCTTCCTTAAGAAGAAATCTAATACTTTAGATGTCTTTATAAACCATATTAAGGCAATCCAGAATGAACTACAATGTACTTGTTGAAAATGTTGAAGTGGAAAGTTTGTGAGTTGGCGGTCTGGGGGAGACAGCGCGGTCCTGGTCTGACCGCTACGGTCTTGCGGTCTCCTCTGGCAGTCTGACCTCTCTGGTCTAGCCTGCGGGCTATTTCGGCGTGACTGCCGTTCTTCTGTCCAAGGGTGCCGAGGTAAGGCCGCGCGGTCTGATCGTATGACCGCGTGGCGAGCTGGTGTAACTGTGTGCAGTTTGGTTCTTGTGACTGCGTGGTGGGGGCAGCCCGATTCTGGTGGCTGTCCGGGTTTCTTTGTGGTGCGTGTGGACTAAGGTCTTCTTAGTCGCGCGGTCTCCGGTTTGTGTTCGCATGGCTGGTCCTTCGGCGATCGGCTGGTATATGCTGACATAGGTGTTTGGTCGTCTTGGCGGGCTATTGCCCTAGTCGGCTTGGTGTGTTCGCAGTCTCTGGAGGAGGTCGGGTGGCAACCACAAGCGGTGAGCGTCATGACCGGAGCGAGTTGTCATGATCGCGCCGCTTCTATTGAAGTCGACGAGCTCACTAAGCAGGAGGATCTTTTGCTGATTGCGCGGGTTGACCGGTCCTGGTCGCGCGGTCATGGGTGGTGACTCTATCTCATAGGGTGGTGACTGGAATCAGGTCCTCACGCCTATAAATAGGATTCACTGTAGAAGCAAAATAATCGCACCAAGTGTAAGATGAGCTCGCGTCCTGTTCTTGCGGTCTCTTTTTGTGACCGGCCGATTTGCTGATCAAACTTGTTTTGTGCAGCTTCTGCAGATTGTGCGGGTTAACAACGGTCACCTCCTCTTCTGAAGGTGTTCGGGCGGTCTCGCGGCTTGCAGTGCGGGTTGCTGGAGTTCGGGAGGATCAGTGGAGTTTGGGAGTGTCGCGTGGTTCTCAGTTGGTGGTTGTTCAAGGCGCAGGCAGACAGTTCGGGCGGTCCTTGTTTTCTAGCCGAGCGGACTGTCAGGTCGAGCGTCAGGCGGTCTTGGTGAAGTCAGACCGCTGGTTATCCTTTCAGCTGTTTTTTCTCTTGTGTTTTTTGTGTACTGGCGAAATCATGTCCGCCATGTATACCTCGCCCTGTAATGAAGAATTTTGCTTGATCAATAAAGATTGTGTTTGCTTTATGTGCTTCTGGTTGATTGGCTTGAACTTTTAGTTATACAATTCCTGCTCACTCCTAGATCTACGAAAAAATTTCACAGTATTGCGGTCAAGACTAGAACTGACCATGGTACAGAATTTCAATCTAGGGCAATGACAAAGTTTTGTCAAGAATTTGTTATCACCCAAGACTTCTCCTCCCCAAGGACTCCACAACAAAATGGTGGGGCTGAGAGGAGGAATAGGACCTTGATAGAAGCTGGGAGAACATTGCTTAGTGACTCCCCACTTCCAGAATATTTCTGGGCTGAGGCAGTCAATACTGCATGTTATGTTCTCAATAGAGCATCTATCAATAAGACCCTAGGAATAACCCCCTATGAGATTCTAAAAGGCAAACAACCCAACTATTTCATACTTTAGAATCTTTGGTTGCAAAAGCTACATTTTAAATAATAAAAAATCTCAATTAACAAAGTTTGCTGAAAAATGCAATGTAGGGGTTTTTGTTGGACATAACTTACATAGCAAGGCCTATAGAGTATTCAACAAGAAAACTCATGTTGTAGAAGAGTCTATGCATGCAGTTTTTGATGAGACCAGCCTGCTCTACAAGGGCTGGTCCAGTTCTCCTGTTTTGACAGGTAGTGAACAGAAAATGCAAGATATGTCTCTCCAAGAAATACCCAGCACAAAGCAAGATCAATTCAGAGGCATCCATTCCTGAAGATGAAGATCAACAAGCTGCTGAAGATGCTGCTGCTCAAGAAGAAGAGACTGCAAATAGCTGACATATAGCCTGTAGCAAACATGCACCTAAGGGATCATCCAAGAAATCAGATTATTGGAGATGCAAACCAAGGGAGTGGTTACCAGAAGCAGAGCTCACAATGAAGCTCTATTCTTGAGCTTTCTATCACAAATGGAGCCCAAGAAGTTTGAAGAAGCAAATGAAGACACATTCTAGATTCAAGCAATGCAAGAGGAGCTGCTTCAAGTCAAGAGGTGCAAGGTGTGTAAGCTGGTGCCAAACCTCAAGGACACAATGTCATTGACACCAAGTGGATCTACATAAACAAGCTTGATGAGAATGACACCACCATCAAGAACAAAAGCTAGACTAGTGGCCAAGAGGTACAAGCAAGAAGAAGGTATTGACTTTGATCAAACCTTTGCCTCAGTTGCAATGTTAGAAGCAATAAGGCTATTCCTAGCCTATGCTGCCCACAAGGGATTCAAAGTATATCCGATGGATGTCAAATCAACATTTTTGAATGACATTCTAAAGGAAAAGGTATATGTGGAGCAAACCTCAGGGTTTGTTCATCCAACCTTTTCCTCTTATATCTATTTGCTTAGAAAAGCTTTATATGGTCTAAAGCAAGCCCCTAGGGCTTGGTATGAGACCTTGTCTAGCTTTCTCATCAAGAATAAGTTCTTGAGGGGAAAGATAGATAACACATTGTTTCTTAGGGAAACAAAGGGCAAGTGTCTCCAAGTCCAAATCTATGTTGATGACATAATATTTGGTTTTGCAGATGACAACCTTTGCAAAAGGTTGCCACCTTATGCAGGGGGAGTTTTGAGATGAGCAGTATGGGAGAGCTCAGTACTTTTAGGCCTCCATGTGAAACAATCTGATGAGGGAATTTTCATCTCTCAGACCAAGTATACTAGGGAGTTTATTAAGAAGTTTGTGATGGAATCAGCTTCCTACATGAAAACTCCCATGGGGTCCAATATTTCCCTGGACAAGGATGAAAAGGATAAGCCCTTTGATGAATCCATGTACATATGCATTATTGGGTCCCTGTTGTATTTAACTGCCAGTAGACCAGACATTATGTATGCTATATATGTTTGTACTAGGTACCAAGCATGCCCTATGGAATCTCATTACTCAGCTGCAAAGAGAATTTTGAGATACCTTAAAGGCATCCAACATCTTGGCCTTTGGTACCATATGGACAATGATTTTGAACTGGCTGGCTTCTCAGATGCAGATTTTGTAGGTTGCAAAGAAGATAGGAAAAACATAAGTGGAACTTGTCAAATTCCTATGTAGAAGGCTGATCTCATGGAGTAGCAAGAAGCAGACCAGTGTGGCTATATCCACAGTTGAATCTGAATATATAGCTACAAGAAGTTATTGTGCCAACTATTATGGAGCAACATCTGCTAGAGAATTACAACATCAAGGTAAGTAATTCTCCCTTGTATTGTGACTCATCCAGTGCTATCTTTATAGCTAAGAATCCTGTCTCACATAGCAGGACTAAAACCATATAGAGATAAGGTGATCATTTTATTAGGAACATGTTGAAAGTGAAGATATATGCCTTGAATTTGTCCCCACTGACAACAAGTAGCTGATATCTTTATAAACCATTGAATGAGGCAAAGTTAAATATTTTTAAAAGTGAGCTTGGTATGTTAAATGTAGAATAGATTTTATCATGTCAAAATATCTATGTTGCTCAATATGTTTATTCCTAGCTTTATTAAAACATGTAAACTTGGACCACAAGCTTGATAGGAAAAGTGCTATCTAAATACTCAGTAGCATGTTTAGTACAAGAAAACAATCTAAGAAAATGGTTCACTGATAGGAAATGAGATGCAGCTGAAACTGCTGAGAAAGTTTCAGCTGAACCACTGAGAACAGCTGAGAAGGGCTCAGCTGATCCGCTGAGACGGCTAACCATGTCTCAG
Organism: Dactylorhiza incarnata; assembly: GCA_033032865.1. Lineage (NCBI taxonomy): Eukaryota > Viridiplantae > Streptophyta > Magnoliopsida > Asparagales > Orchidaceae > Dactylorhiza > Dactylorhiza incarnata. The sequence goes on from JAWHQI010000363.1 coordinate 40,669, forward strand.
CGGATGACAATATGTTGTCCCAGCGGATTGTCCATCCGTCTCAGCGGTTCCGCTGAGATGAGCTGAGTCAATCAAAATCAACACGAATTAACATGTCAGCATTGTACAATCAATACAATTGATTAGACTAATCATAATCATACTTAGGGCAAATCTAAACCTAAGACAAACCCCTATAAATAGAAGAAGGTTGATTAATTATTTATTACTCTTATTAACCTAGGCCGACAAGACGAACCCTTCTCCTTCCCGTCTTAACGACTTGTTCTTTAGTAATAATGGTGCCAAAGATGGCAAAAGAACTTCAGGAAGGCTATGAGATAGTGAGAAATGGATTCCAACATGCCCCTGCTAAGATAAGAGAAGTGATTCAACTTCTATTAGATCAAGGACTGGAATATGTTTTGTCTGAGCCAACAATAATTCTCAGAAGTGAAGTTATGGAATTTTTCACCAGTGCCAAGATGTCCTTATCTAAATCCTCAATCAAGGGCAAAATAGGAAGCTTAAGATAAAAGTCTCTCCAAGGAAGATGGAGAAGGCCCTTCAACTGACCTCCTGTAGTGGAGAAGAGGAAGAAGAAGTTTCTGAAAAGGATAAAGACCATGCTTTGCAGTGGTGTGAGTATAGTGATGCCAAAATTGGCTCACTAAAGAGAAAGTTCTTCAATCAGAGAAGCAAACTGCTCTCTGATATTGTTGGCAAAGATGAATTATGTAAGCCAGGATCACATGACACCATATCCAAACATATGTTTGAATTGATGCCAAGGGTCATTCTGAAGAAGAAGACATCATGGGCAGTTGTGCTATTTCAAAGGATTAAAGAATGTCTACAGGCTCCTAAGCTAGGCAGAATTCTCTCACTCTACCTTTCTAAATACCTACCCAGAAATATTTGATAAGTCAAAAGGAACAAACCTCCACTATCTAAAAAAGAATGGCATCAAGACACTTGGACAGGTTTCTCAAGGGTCCTTCCCCATGGCCAAGCCCTTTGTGCCCAAGGAAAAGAAGGAAAACTTGGGTCAAAGGGCTAGGAAAGCCATGATTGTCTGCTCTGATTCTGGGTTAGAGGCATAAAGAGAAGTGTCCTAGCTGATGGGACACTCAAGTACCACCCCACAGTCCCCTAAGGATGATCAAAAAGGAGAATATGACACTGAAGGTCATGAAGGGCATGCTCCTGAGAAAGAGCATGAAGAAGAAAAGGATGATGCTTGCTGAACAAGAGCATTAGAAGGAAATGGGTGCTTACTGCTGCTATTGGATAAAGGTGTACAACATGTAACCATCCTCTTTACGAAGATCATGACGATGATCATGGAAACGTATGCTGCTGATCTTTAGGGTAAGATTGATTTTATTATATCAAATCTAGAGAATAGATTTATGTTAATTTCTACTGAACCAGCAGATTTCTGGGGAGATGATCTGGAAGTGAGAGGTGCTCTAACTGAGGGGAAGCAAGCAAAGCTGGATGGCCGAAGCCCAAACAAGTGATAAAGGTGAGGGGGGAGTACTTTCCTGCTCAAACTGAGGGGGAGAAGTGATCAGCAGGCAATGGAGCCCAGCAGTCCCTGAAGACAATGCCTCAATTTCTACAATATCAAATGATCTGCTCCCTAGCTCCTTATTGAAGGTCACATGACTTCAATCAAAGATTACATTGACAGTCTAGCTTACTGTGAAGAAAGAAGTCATGATATGAAGTATAAAGAAGATTGGAGGAAGAAAACTGCACTTCCTTAATAAGCAATGACTAAATTGGTTTGATCTGGCAGAAAAGTCGGTAGTGTAAGACCCCCCCCCCCCCCCCCCCCCCCCCAAACCTGAAACCCGTTCAGGGAGAGGGGGTATTATTGCCCAAGGAACGGCCACGTAGCGCTTCCCGGGTGGCGACGACCCACACTCTCAAGCACTAGCGATCGCCTTGTCAGACACAAGAATCATCACATCACACATACAGAGTCACACAACGGAAGCAGAATTCTGGACGTAAAAAGGCAAGGTTTTATATAATATATCTAACTGAAAGGGCCTCTAGCCTACTATTTACACAAAAATGCCTCGTGGGCTACAATAGGTATATCAAAAGACTCCTTATTTAACCCTACACTCCAGGCTCACATCACGGAAGACTGGGGGCGAGGCTGGAGTGCTGATCGGGCAATCTCTAGGGCCGATAAGTCATCCAACGTGCGGGGCTTTATGCTGGCCCATCTCCTGTGAATGTTATAAGAATAACCGTTAGTCACATAGCTAAGTGGAAAACACATTCCCTCGCCGATCCGTATCCCGGGGGTGGTCTAAAGTACTAAAATAAATAGCCGAAGCAAGGAAAGGTTAGCAGCAGGTATATTATGTATGTATATATCATAGGACTACCGGCCGTAATTTCGATACAGTAGTGGGGAGCGCACAGTTTATAGAACAGTAACAATTCTATCTTGCATACACCCAGGTATTTAAACCCGTTCATACACACACAACCATGTGTCGACACATTTAGACCGCATTTCATCCAGCAGGGTAGCGAACCCCGCGGGCCTCACCGATGTGGCCGTCCTTGATAGTGGCTAGTCTTGCCACTTCTGAGCATAGTTTGTACCATATCGCTCAGGCCTCCCGTACATGCTTGTGTACTTACTGGATGTTTGGGACATCTGGCGATTCCAAGATTTAGGGCCGACAGTGAGGCAAATCAACGGGTTCGAAGTGGTGATACCCGCGGTGCGACATCTCTCTGTCGCCATGAGTCGTCATCTCTACAGGTACCGGTACGAACGGTCTGCAGGCGTGACCGACCCGCCACTTTTATAGGCAAATATTTGCAAACAATTTTAAGCAAGAACAACTACTCCAGGTCCACCGCGACTCCTTGGCTCCACCAGCCACACAAACTTATGGCCGGGGGACGCGGCGGAAAGCATGGCATCTTATTTGGGGCTAACCCTAGAGGAAAGACTCGACTCTTGGGCTTATCCTCAACTAAGGATCTTATAGCAGCATAGAAATAACCGCTAACTAGCGCGGGGACCCGGGGTTAGCATAAAATAGAGAAAAGTAAACTGCGGTGCTGAGTAATAAAAACTTAACAGTATGAAGGCCGAAGGCAATGGCCGATTAACTGGACCAGTACAAGACTGGAGTACTGGAAATGAACGAGCAGAAAGCATAAACTAAGTGACCAGTGCGAGACTGGAGTACTGGAATGAACGAAACAACAAGCATAACTAAGTGACCAGTGCGAGACTGGAGTACTAGAAATGAAACGAACATTAAGCATACTAAGTGCCAGTGGCGAGACTGGAGTATGGAAATGAACGAACACAAGCATACTAATTGACCAGTGCGAGACTGGAGTACTGGAAATGAACATAAACGAAAGCATAACTAAGTGATCAGTGCGAGACTCGAGTACTGGAAATGAACGACAACAAGCATAACTAGAGTGACCAGTGCGAGAGACCGGAGTACTGGAAATGAACGATAGAAAGCATAACTAAGTGACGCAGTGCGAGACTGAGTATTAAAAGAATAATTGCAGAAAGTAAATGCAGGACCGGTACAAAATTGGGAGAACAAAAATAATAAGCGGGTTAGTAGTCCATCACTCTATCAGGAGCTTCAGCGTCGTCTCTGTTCTTAGGAGGAAATTCTGTTCTGTCCCCATTCATAGGGGCCTCTTCTCCGTTCATAGGAGCTTGTTTATTTTAGTCATCAATCGGGGTCGACTTATATTTTATGAGATTCCTTATTACAGTGTGCCTTGGGTTCACCTTTTATTTTCATGTCGTTACTGATTTAGCAATGTCGCCTCGGATTGCAACCTGATTGTGCATTTCGATACCTTTAATTAGTCGATTCCTTGCCGTAATTGGTGGGCTTACCGATTATCTTTGCCCGACTCGCTTAATTTCACTATATAGCTACAATGACACGTCGAGGACCCGCAAGATTGTCCCAATTATTCTCGTCCATTTTAGGACGTTATTTTGCTCGTAGAAATCTCATCTAGGGTTTTAAAAATATCAAAAGAATTGATAACGACTCCAAACTTTGGTAGTAGTTGTAAAATAGCCTAAGAGTGAGCCTATAATTTTTTGGGAATTTCCAAAGTTATTTGGGCATTTAATTCCTTTAAAGAAATCTTGTATTGACTTTTAAAAATAGCAAAACTCCACCTAAAAATCTCAAAAAATTACTGGAGGTGCCTCTCTGGGTGGGGAACATTTTTCATGTGGGAAGTTTTTGTCACAGGGGCATAGATTATCCTAAAACAATTCAGGAAGGTTTGTTAAGGATGGTCTGTGGATAGGGGATTTCTGGGAGCAGAGGGGCGCCGGACGCAGCGTGGTTCTGCGGTCCCCACAACGGATCTGCAGCTGATCCGCTGTGGGGCCACTCAAATTCATGTGGGGGGCGGGATTTAAGGTAACATCGCCGTCCGATCTCACCGTGGAGATCGGACGTCCCCCGTTAAATCACGGGGGAGGCCGCTCAAGAAGGCCGCTGGCGCCAGACAGCGGCCACGCTGGCGCCGGCGCCAACCCCCGGTTGATTTGCCGGGGGCCGGCGACCACTCCGGTGGTGGTCTGGCGATCTGGCGCCGCTGGCCACCACCAGATTTAATTAGAAACAGGGGCGGGGGCGGTGGCGCAGCCTGCATGGGCCATGCAGTCCTGCGCTGCGCCACCTCTCCCGCCGGGAGAGCTTTCCCCCACCCCTGACTGGGTCGCCGGGGGAGGGGCTGACCTCCGGTGGTGGTCCGGGGGCCAGGCGCCGCCCGGCCGCTACCGGGGGTGGGCGTCGGTCCCCGTACAGGGAAACAGGGAGGGGGAGAAGCGCGCGGGTGTCGCCGGAGGCGCGTTCTCCGGTGGCCTCTGCCGCCTTCCCATCATTAGAGCCGGTGTCCCCGGTGGGGACCTACTCCCCCAGCGCCACCACCGTGTCACAACCCGCATTTTCTCTGAATTTAGGAATATCAGAGTAAGAGAAAATATGCGTCATGATGCCACGTCATGCAGGAGACAACTGCAGACGCTCAGGGCGGAAACCTATTACTTCATTAATCAAAACATGTTTACATGATAGGTCATCATTTGAAATCATTTATTAGGGTTTGAGGTAAGAACTGTGTCTCTTAGTTCGTGGATCAACTAGTCCACTGAGAAAATATATGTAATTGCAGCGGAAAGTACTTGATTTAGTTCACTTAAGGTCCTAATGCACGTGATGACAGGACATAAAGTAAATGATATGCACATATCTAGGCGTAGTATAAGGTATGAGAAAATATCTTTAGGCGACTTTAAAGATAAGGATTTTAGTTAAAAGGTATGCAATGAGGATGAAGAAAAGCCATTTGATACTATATGCACCTATACCTAAATCATTCCCAAAGAGCAAGATACATAAGATCTAAAAGCAGTGGCATTTAACTGGGCAAAGTAAGCTATAAAGTATCAAAAGGGCACAACGGGGCGTCAACAACCTGACACTAACTCGTTGGCTCCCAACTGGCATGTCTGAACACAAGAAGAAAACTAACAACAACTACCTCGCAACAGCGGGGTAAAACAACAATTAAAACTCTCGAAGACTCCGGGCTATACCACTAGCCGCTAAGGCTCTGAACCCGAGAACATTCAATAAAACAAAGAACGCCTCAGCAAGGAATTTACAAGTGGCAGAAAACAAAGAAAAACAAGGTAAACAAGGCATAAGGGGGTACCAACCCAAGCCCAACGCTTACAAGAAAGGAAGCTCCAAGCACAGAACTAAACAATGCACCACAGTGCACCAAATACCAAAAAGAGGAACAAGCAAGTTCATTTATCTTGTTAAATTTATTTAAAGAGACTAATCAGCTCAAGTTAAGCGGGGGCGGTCCTTTATCCTCTGCCACCCAAAGCCAAAAACGGGTGGGGTTTCTATCCCTAACCACCCAAACACGGCCCATGGGACCACAAGCCAATCCTGCGGTTCACCACTAAAATGGCCACCGTGCAAGGCTACAACAATTCCCCACTGCCCCCCCAAAACACGACCCACCGTGTAAGGACAAAGGCAATGGTTCTTATTAATTAATTTCTTTAATTATGGCACGGGACGAAGCCTGAGAAAACTATCACCAGGATACCCTAAGGATAGGCTCACAAATGAAGTAAACACTGCATAAGACGATTCATAAGAGAAGGCATAAGTTATTTAACCACAACGGGTACGAGATCTCGAAGAGGAGAGTAATCCAGAGACATAACCTCAAGTACTATGAAATAGGGGGCATTCCTCGAGAATCTAAAGAATAAGAACATAGTTCTCGAGAAATCAAGGAGTGGGGGACAAGGGCAAGAACAAACACTTCTCGAGAAATCCCAAACATGGACTATGATTTCTCGAGAAATTATATGCAGGGATCAGGCTGCTTCTCAAGAAAATTAAAGGCAGGGGTAAAGCTGTTCTCGAGAAATCAAGGTAGGGGTAAAGTTTCTCGAGAAATGAAGGGCAGGGATCAGGTTTCTCAAAAAAAGAAGGGTCGGGATCAGCTTTCTCAAAAAAAAGAAAGGGCAAGAAATCAAATGCCCGGCCGTTCGTCGAACGCAAGGCCATTCGTCGAACGCGCCATTCGACGAACGCAAGGCCATTCGTCGAGCGCAAGGCCGTTCGTCGAATGTTAGTAAAGAGGAGTTTGGCGAACGTCAGGAATCAAAAAGAGTTTCGACGAACTTCAGGAAGCAAAAGAGTTCGACGAACGTCAGAAAAGAAGGAGTTCGACGAACGTCAGAAGAGGAGTTCGACGAACGTCAGGAAAAGAAGAGTTCGACGAACGCCAGGCTGTTCGACGAACTGTCGGGTTTGTTCGACGAAAGTCAGGAATCGAAGAGTTCGGCGAACGTCAGGCCGTTCGTCGAACGTCAGGAATCGACTGATTTCTCGCGAAATTGAAGGATGCAGGCAAAAAGAAACCAGGGCAAATGATTTCCCGAGAAATCCAAGGCCTGCAGGCAAAAGGAAACCAAGGCAAAAGATTTCCCGAGAACATCCAAGGCTGCAGGAAAAAAGAAACCAAGGCTGTAGGCCAAAGAAACCAGGGCAACAAACAAGAAGAAGGAGGAAAATAGCCACTTGCCTTAAACCTTGCTAAACTCGAAGACCTCCGCTCCAAAAGCTATGGATCGACAAGAACTCACTCAAGCACAAACAAACTGAAACTTTTCAGATCAAAAGGAGGAGTTAGGTCACTACCATTAACTCCAAAAATTCCACGAAACGGGAAAAAGCTTACCACTAGAACGAAGATCCCCGCCGAGAGCTTTCCGAATCCACTCTCCAAACACGATTCTGACTACTACATCCTTCAAATCGCCGGCCGGAAGCTCCACGACACTTCGCTCTCGCTCTCCTCGCTCGGCGACTGGTTTGGATCGACGAAGGAAGAAGAAGGATAGGGAGAGAACTTTAGGTTTTATAATAAACCCTAATTTAATATTTAATTAATTAAATAATTCTCCCTTTTACTTAAACTGCGAGGGCGACCAAAACCCCTCGGAATTTTCATGAAAATTGCACCTAAAATGAAAATCGGCGCTACAAATCCAACGACGAAGTTCAGAATTCAATTCCGACGAGCCAAACTCGGGATAAAGCCTCCCGAAGCTAAAATCTCGATAACTACTCGAAGTCTCCTCTCTAACTCGAAGCGACGCGAAGTCTCGCACGCTCGATCTAAATTATCGAATTATACGTGGGTAATACTTTAATTTTACGCAACACAGATTTTACCCATCATTGGTGTTGTGGCAAGATTGGCCACTTTGCAATTGATTATTGGTTCAATCCAACAGTTCCAAAGGTAACCAATGCCAAGCTGACAACAATCTTGTTAAGATCCATTCTGCACACCTAGAGCAGTCAGATCTAGTTATTCTTTATGACTAACAGAAATCTAGGACCCAACAGTCTGGTACCAAAGAGAAATAGTTTATTTTTACAGGTATGTACAAAGACCAATCAAACTCCAATATGGTATTTAGACAGTGGATGTTCCAGGCACATGAATGAAACAAGAAGCCTTTTGAAAGAATTCACTCCTGTACAAGATGGCCCTAAAGTGATATTTGGGGGATCTGATAGAGGAAAAACTAAAGGTTTTACTAAAGTTACTAATGACATAGTTACCATCTTAAGACTAGCTTATATGGAAGGATTGCAACACAATCTGATAAGCATAAGTCAATTTTGTGATCTTGACTATGTGGTAGTTTTCCATAAGGATAAGTGCCTTATTAAGAAGACTGAAAACTCTGAAGTTATTCTTACTGGCACTAGGAGTGTGAATGTATATTGTCTCAATTTCCTTTGCTCTAATTTAGATGCTCCCATCTGTTTAATGGCCACTAGTAGGGCATCTCTTTGCATCCAATGGCACAAGAGACTAGCTCATATAAATTATAAGTCCATCAATAAGCTCCTATCAGAAAACATGGTCAGAGATGGTCCCAAGTAGAATTGTGCACAAGAAGGTCCTTGCCATGCTTGCCAAATGGGGAAGCAAACAAAGGCCTCCTTCAAGTCAATTGGTTTGAAGGATTCCACTAGATGTTTATACATGTTGCACATGGACCTGTTTGGCCCAATGTCAATTCATAGTTTAGGGGGCAAGTCTTATACACTTGTGATTGTAGATGATTACTCTAGATTTGCATGGGTATTCTTTCTTAAACAAAAGTCAGATACCCTAGAAGTCTTCACTACATTTGTCAAGCAAATTCAGAAAGAACTTAGCTGTTCAGTGGTCAAAATCAGAAGTGATCATGGAACAAAATTTCAGTCTGGAGCTATGAACAAGTTTTGTGAGAGTCTAGGTATCTCACATGAGTTTTCTTCTCCAAGAACTCTACAAGAAAATGGAGTAGCTGAGAGGAAGAATATGACACTCATTGAGGCAAGCAAATCCATGTTAAGTGACTCCTTACTACCATAATACTTCTGGGCTAAGGCAGTCAATATAGCTTGCCATGTGCAAAATATAGCACTAATCAATAGAATTCACAACAAGACTCCCTATGAACTCTTGAAAGTCAGGAAGCCAACATTAGCCTACTTCAAGATTTTTGGAAGCAAGTGTTATGTCCTAAACAATGGGAAGCATCACTTGACAAAGTTTGCTGAAAAATGCTTTGAAGGCATCTTTGTTGGATACAGTCATCACAATAGAGCTTATAAGATATATATAATACATTCCAAAACTATAGAAGAATCTCTTAATGTAGTATTTGATGAATCAAACATGATACTTGAAGAGCCTTCTAGAATTTCTGTGACAGGCTCTAGTTCCAAGCTCAAGGAACTAAAGACATCAATCTCAGAAGAAGAATAAGAACTCTACTCCTCACAAATAGTGGGAATAGATGTAGGGGGAGTAGAAAACCAAGTTTATAATTCAACAGATGAAGACAATCAACCATCTGAAATGCAAGAAGCAGCACCCCCAGTTGAAGAAATCCCAGAAGAAAACAAAAAACTGGCCAATGCCATCAAGTTTCAATGAAATCACCCACCTGATCTAATTATTGGGGACATCTATCAAGGAATACAAACCTGAAGCAGCTCAATGAATAAAGCACTATTTCTGAGCTTCCTCTCACAAGAAGAACCAAAGAAGTTTGAAGATGCCAACAAAGATCCATTCTGGATTTTGGCTATGCAAGAGGAACTGAACTAATTCAAAAGATGCAAGGTCTGGAAATTAGTTCCAAGGCCTCATGGTCACAATATAATTGGAACTAAGTGGGTGTTCAGAAACAAACTGGAAGAGTAAGGGGTCATTATCAAGAACAAAGCTAGATTGGTTGCTAAAGGATATATACAGGAAGAAGGAATTGATTATGATCAAATCTTTGCACCTATGGCATGGCTAGAAGCAATCAGGCTCATCCTTGCCTTTGCAGCCCATAAAGGATTTAAAGTCTACCAGATGGATGTAAAATCTGCATTTCTCAATGGAGACTTAAAAGAAGAGATTTATGTAGAACAATCTCCAAGTTTTATCAACTCAACTCATGCTGATCATGTTTATTTTGTTAGGAAAGCACTTTATGGTCTAAAGCAAGCACATAGAGCTTGGTATGAGACCTTATCTACCATTCTCCTCGAAAACAAATTTTCAAGAGGAAAGATAGATAAAACACTGTTTCTTAGGGAAATCAAAGACAAGATTTTACTGGTGCAAATTTATGTTGATGACACCATCTTTGGATCTACATATGACAACCATTGTAAAAGGTTTGCTAACCTTATGCAAGGGATGTTTGAAATGAGTAGCATAAGAGAGCTAAAATACTTTTCAGGTCTCCAGGTTAAGCAATCTGAGGAAGGAATCTTCATTTCTTAGACTAAGTTTACCAAAGAGCTCATTAAGAAATTTGGCATGGAGAGTGAAACCTCAATGAGGACTCCAATGGGATCAATTGTATCTCTAGGAAAGGATGAGAAAGGGAAACCTTTTGATGAGACCACGTATAGATGTATTATTGACTCCTTACTCTATCTTACTGCCAGTAGACCAGATATCATATTTTCTACATGTGTTTGTGCCAGATATCAAGTGAACCCCAAAGAATCTCATTACACCTCTGCCAAAAGGATTTTGAAATATCTAAAGGGTACACCTAATCTTGGTCTATGGTACCCTAGAAGCAGTGATTTTGAGCTAACATGATTTTCAGATGCAGACTTTGCAGATTGCAAGGAGGATTGATTTTCAGATGCAGATTAATTTCTAATGTCATGTGAAGGTCAAACTTTTGGCATTCACATTTGATAGTTTTAATATCTTATTTAAGTATGCATGATCAAAATCTTCCTTTTAAAGAAATATTCGACGAGATCAAAGTCTAAATCGACTTGAGTAGGTGCATATTGAAATCAAAGATTTTGAAAAGGATTTCTCTCTTTAATTATTATTCAAAAGCCCAAATATTGGCTCTTTTAAATTAGGCAATAACGTCAAATCAGGTACGCGCCTCTTAAGCTACCTAATATATATATATATTAAATCTAGTGTTAAAATCGGGCTTAAGAAAATATATATATATACATATATACCTTAATCATAAACCACACACCCACGACACTTCCTCTCGTCGATCTCGGACTCTTAATCTTCTCCAATGGCTCCAAAATATGATCCCTCCCACAAGAGCTCAGTCAATATCGGAAGTGAGTTAGTTTGCAATAGCTTTGATTCTGCCAGTGGAGAAATACAGAATGACCTATGGATTATAACAACATCAGGTATGAAATTTCTACTTTCTGTACCAACTCTCATATTTAATCGAGACGTACTTGAGTTTTACCAGAATGCCAAGATAAATCCCAGTGGCACAAGGATAAAATGCAACATAGGCAGTCGAGCAGTTCGGATATCTACAAGCAGTCTTGGTCGTTAACTCCCACTTCCTCGACTAGAAGAGAAGGAAGTGGAAGAGTCACTGAATGAAGAAGACAGGGAATTTTCCCTGGAATTTTGTGAGTATGCTGAGGAGACTAAGGTTCCCTTCGTAGGATGAAGATGAATTCTCAGGGAAAACTGTTAATTGATCTAATCCTAGTCAAGAAGACTGACTGGAGCAAAATTTTGTTTGAAAAGATTGTGCAGAGCTTGGAAAGCCCAAATTTTGGGAGGATATTATCACTCTACCTCAATCTCTGTATACCTACTAAAGTGGATCCTAGTTTGGGGACACCAATCCATTACCAGAAGAAAATTATTCTCAACACCATTAAAAGATGGGATCAACATGTTCCTCGCCCTGGAAGAAGCAAGGAAACAACACCTAAAAAGCAAAAGAAAGCCAAATCTCTTCTCTCAACTCCCCATTCTCCTGAGGGGGAGTCCATAACACCACTGATTTCTACAACAACCCAACTGCCTATTGAATTTTTGAAGTAGAAGTGGAATGTGATAGGTGTACAACCATCATATTATCCGAGTCGGTGTGACCCGACCCGGACGAGGCCAAGATAACGAAGGTGACCGAGACGGACAAAACGACCGCGTGGAGACGGCGAAACTGATTAAGGCAAAGAGAAGCCGCGGGAGAGGCGGGGGGAGCACCCGCTACCCCGACTCCCTTCAGGAGAGTGGGAGGAATCCTCCCACTCGCCCGACACTCTTTGGGCGAGTGGGAGGAAACTCCCACTCGCCAGTCACCCTTGGGTGAGTGGGAGAAATCCTCCCACTCACCGGCCCTTTGCGGGAGGAGTGGGAGGATCTCTCCCACTCACCCCGGCGAGTGGGAGAAGCCCTCCCACTCGCCGAGCGAGTGGGAGAAGCCATCCCACTCGCCGGTTGAGTGGGAGAGCTCTCCCACTTGCCGGGCGAGTGGGAGGGACACCCCCCCACTCGCCGGCTATCTGGGGGCAAGTGGGAGGGGTCCTCCCACTCGCCCGGCATGGGTGGGGAGATTGGTATGACCTCCCGTGAGGGGGGAGTGGGCACTTCAAGTCCCACTCGCCCCCCTCACATGTGGTTGATTGCGGTCATGGTTGGACTGCGGATAGCCGAATTTTTGCTATTCGCAGTCCGATTTTGGCTATCCGCAGTCCATTTTTGGGAAAGTCTATAAATAGACCCCCATGGGCACCTTGGGAAGGGTTGGTCTCTACCCCCTCCCTCGCGTGGTCTTGTGAGCAAGCACCCCCCCTCCCTTGTCATCCTTCAGCTGACAGTGAGGTGGTTCTTAGTGCCCTCCAAGGTGCCCAGGCTCAGCATTGGCTTGGGAGGGGAAGCGCTCTAAGATCTTCCGGGTATGTGGTGGGACCTCCGCGCTGCAGCTTAAGGGGTCCATTGGTGGATTCGAGTGTTCATCAAGTTCAAGTCTTTCAGTTCCTAGTGACCGGTCAAGGGTCTAGGCTTAGGTCAAGTAAGGGTTAGTCGCACCCCCTTTCGAACGCTGAGACCGGGAAACTGGTTTCAACATTCTGGTGCGGTGAGCGTGGAAGCGACTAGTTCGGAAAACTCTGAGCCAAGTCTCATGGCTGGAAGCGACGAGTTGGGAGACCCGCCTCCACCTTGCAAGTATGTGAAGAAGAGCGACTTCGACGAATTCAGCAAGAGGATCCTGGAGTTCATGCAGTCCGCATCCTCCGCTCGCGGCGAGTGCTCAACACCACCTGCACCTAGGATCCCCTCACTCCCCCTAGTGGAAGTAAGAAGCAATCAGCAAGGGAAGGAGCCAGCCTCGGAGGAGGGCTTGAGCCTCCAGGCACGAGTGCTTTTCAACAGTTCACCCCGGACCAGCTACCCCGGCGGGGGAGTGGTGGGAACGCCTCCCCCCCAATCAGAAGAATGGAGAAGCCCTTTCTGCGAGCTGGTCATGTCAGCCCCCATTTCGGATGGGTTTCGCGATCCTGCCATGTCCTACTACGAGGGGGATAGCGATCCTCTCCAGCATCTCCAGTGGTACGAGGACATGACCTCGATCAGGCAAATGTCGGACGCCTTCATGTGCAGGCTTTTTGCCGTCACATTCCAGGGAAAGGCGAGGGATTGGTTCCACTCGCTTCCGGCGGGAACCATCTACCGCTTCGAGGATCTGCGTCGAAGTTTCTTGCTAAGGTTCTCTACCTCGAAGAAGAGGAGGAAGAGCATGGAGGCCTTGTTCGCAGTCAGGCAAAAGCCAGGGGAGACGCTGGCTAGCTACATTGATAGGTTCCAGGCAGAGGTCCTTCTTGTCGTCGAAGTACCCGTGCACACCCTGCAGCTAGCCTTCACCCTTGGGCTGCAGCCCGGGCTGTTCCGGATGAGTCTAACTCGGGACCCTCCCCTGTCTTTCGAGGAGTTGATGAAGCGTGCTGATCGTGAGACCGAGTGTGAAGCTACCAATCAGGAGTTCGTGGCTAGGTTAGCCGAGGTAGCAGAAGAGGAAGGAGAGAACACGGAGGAAGAAAAAAGGAGGAAGTGAGGAGTCAGGGACAACAGGGACCTCCCGTTGGGCAGGAGCAAGGCTGGAAGTCGCAACCGACAGCCGCCCGACCAGCTTGGAGGTCACAGGTTGGTCCCCCTCAGGGCCAAGGAAGGGGCCACTTCCAAGGAGGAGGAGGAGGTTATCAGGGGAGGCACGGGCGGTTCCACCCGGCAGGATGGCAATAGAACTCGGGGCCACTGTAAGTCCAACCCCTGCAAGCCATGGCCATCGGCCGGAAGAGAGGCGGAAGGAAGAAGGAGCGTTGGGAGAAGCGGGGGGGGGGGGGGGGGGGGGAGGGGGGCGAGCTGGCGCTGCTATACTGTGACTTCCACCAGCAGGAGGGGTCACGCGACCGCAGCTTGCCCAGAGTTCCTCGAGATGAGGGAAGGAGGAAGAGCCCCAGCAGGGGGAAAGCAGTTGTGCCTGGAGGGACCGCGGGCGGGGGAGAAGGGGAAGGACAAGGAAGATGATGATCCATGCGAAGAGAGGGTCGATATAAGGGCCCTGGGAGGGATCGGGGTCATCCACGGGGGAGTGGGCAAAGAGTCCACCCGGAAGGGGAGCCTCCACGCCATATACCGTCGGAGCGTCGCCTCGACTTCCCGATCCCCGCCCTCAAGCGAGAAGATCACCTTCTCAACCCAAGACCTGCCGGCCAATGAGGACCCCTTCTGCGACGCGCTGGTCATCAAGGCAGCGATCGAGAACTTCACCGTCTCCCGGATCCTAGTCGACAACGGGAGATCGGTGAACATGGTCTTCAAGAAGGCTTTTGAAGGAATGAAGGTTGACGCAAAGCGAGTGCTAACATCGGATGGGCCACTTTTCGGATTCTCCGGGGAGAGGAAGGAGGTGGAGGGGGGAGTCAAACTCCTCGTCACCCTGGGGGGAACTTCAAAGAACTGCCGGTTCGTCATCGTGGATGCGTCGAGCAGTTACAACGCCATCTTCGGACGTCCCCTCATCAGCGCGTACAAGTGCGTGATGTCCTCCTACCACAAATGCTTGAAGTACAACTCCGGAGAACTTCAGGTGAGAGTCAGGGGGGATCCTCGGGAGGCGCGTCAGTGTTTACGGGTCAACACGAGCGTCGGATGGATGCAAGCAGCTGAAGAAGTGGAAGAAGCGATGGCAGAGATGCCAGGACGTGGATGGGTGCTTCCACCTCCAGTCGGATTGGGAAGGCGTTGAGCCCCTCCACCCCCGGTTGAGCTAAGACTCCCAGGGCGTGGATGGGTGCTTCCACCTCCAGTCGGATTGGGAAGGCATTGAGCCCCTCCACCCCCGGTTGAGCTAAGACTCCCAGGACGTGGATGGTGCTTCCACCTCCAGTCGGATTGGGAATGCGTTGAGCCCCTCCACCCCCGGTTGAGCTAAGACTCCAGGACGTGGATGGGTGTTTCCACCTCCAGTCGGATTGGGAAGGCGTTGAGTTCCTCCACCCCCGGTTGAGCTAAGACTCCCAGGACATGGATGGGTACTTCCACCTCCAATCGGTAGGATCCCTGACTAAGAGAGACCACTGATGCGTGTCGGCAAGTGCACCGGTCGCTGTCAAGTAATAAATGTGGAGAGTGGACTCCCCGAATGTCGGTCTCTTGAGGAATGCAGGTTGGGTGAACGAAACGCGTAGCGTGACTCTTGTTACACAAGCAAAACACACATGAAAAAGGGGGGGGGGGGGGGGGGGTTTCTGGTGGTTGGGTTTCCTAATCTTAACAACAACAAAAAAAGATGCGGGTCGAAAACACCGCTTCGCAAGGTGAGATGGATGCAACGGCCACGATGCCGTGCTTCGTGAGGCGGAATGGAGTGTGTTCTAGCGCGAAAGGGTGAGGGTCGTAAACACCTCTTCACACCGTCGTTAGCTCTTGCTAACACGGAACAAACACCTTGCGTGCGTGTGCGAGTGAGTGAGTGAGAACGGAGTGAATCACAAGCAAACCATGAAGAACAACAAGGAAACATTCATTTCAACAAACATCATCATAATATTCGAGTTTACACGGTTCAACGAGTACAATGGAGGAAAGAGGAAAGAAATAACCGATGGTGAAGACTAGCGGCCGTTCACGGCCGGAATGGTAGGTTGTCGGGCTACCTCCGGACTCGGGCGGACTATGCTTCCGCGTAGAGAGCTGTCACGATCTCCCTACGTAGCTCCCGTCGTCTTCGACTTCAGGTTCCTTCTTCTTCTCACCGGGCGGAATGAGAGAATGGTTGCTTGGAGGCTTGCGGACGATGGAGAACACTCACGGACAATGGAGGAAGTCTTGGAATGGGTGGAGGAGGCTTCCCCTTGCGTAGAAGATGAAGTGGAGGCGTCCTACGGTGGAGGTCGGCGGCGTACGGAATAGGAACTCCGCTCCCAGCGGCTGATAATGCCCTAAAAATCGCAACAGGCGTTTAAATAGGCGCTGGAATATAACTGCGCACGGTCATTGGCGCACGACCAGTGGTCGTGCGCACTGGAATTCTGCGATCGTGCGCACTGCCTGGGTGGAACCTGCAAGATACGAAATTATAAAATAAATGTTCGCACGACCAGTGGCGCACGACCGGTGGTCGTGCGCACTATCGTCGGTGGTCGTGCGCATTAGATGAAACAGAACTCATAAAATAAATGTTAAGTGCGCACGGACAGTGGCGCACGACCGGTGGTCGTGCGCACTGGAGTTGATGGTCGTGCGCACTTCAGCAAACAGAACTCAGAAATTTAATGGCAAATGCGCACGAGCAGTGGCGCACCGACCGGTGGTCGTGCGCGCTGGCATTGGTGGTCGTGCGCACTGCACCAAACAGAACTCGTGAAAAGAAGGTTAAGTGCACACGATCAGTGGCGCACGACCAGTGGCCGTGCGCAATAGAACCGGCGATCGTGCGCAGTGTTCCTGTGCAGAATTGCACCGGGACCTTGCACGACTCCTATTCCAGCACAACCACAGATCTAGCCACTGAAAGTGGCACTTGACAGCACATGAATACTACTAATGACAATAAGCACGAAAATCACACCAAAGTGGGCCTAGATGTGCACCTAGCATGATTATCAAATATAAGCTATAACAAGGCTATAGTGCGGTGAATTGACTAAATAACGGCCCGATGAGTCCATAAATGTGTATATGATCAGGACTCATCACACCCCCAGACTAAACTGTTTGCGCGTCCCCCCCCCCCCCCCCCCCCCCCCCCCCCCCCCCCCCCCCCCCCCCCCCCCCCCCCCCCCCCCCCCCCCCCCCCCCCCCCCCCCCCCCCCCCCCCCCCCCCCCCCCACCCCCCCCCCCCCCCCCCCCCCCCCCCCCCCCCCCCCCCCCCCCCCCCCCCCCCCCCCCCCCCCCCCCCCCCCCCCCCCCCCCCCCCCCCCCCCCCCCCCCCCCCCCCCCCCCCCCCCCCCCCCCCCCCCCCCTGTCCCCCCCCCCCCCCCCCCCCCCCCCCCCCCCCCCCCCCCCCCCCCCCCCCCCCCCCCACACCCCCCCCCCCCCCCCACCCCCCCCCCCCCCCCCCCCCCCCCCCCACCCCCCCCCCCCCCCCCCCCCCCCCCCCCCCCCCCCCCCCCCCCCCCCCCCCCCACCCCCCCCCCCCCCCCCCCCACCCCCCCCCCCCCCCCCCCCCCCCCCCCCCCCCCCCCCCCCCCCCCCCCCCCCCCCCCCCCCCCCCCACCCCCCCCCCCCACCCCCCCCCCCCCCCCCCCCCCCCCCCCCACCCCCCCCCCCCCCCCCCCCCCCCCCCCCCCCCCCCCCCCCCCCCCCCCCCCCCACCCCCCCCCCCCCCCCCCCCACCCCCCCCCCCCCCCCCCCCCCCCCCCCCCCCCCCCCCCACCCCCCCCCCCCCCCCCCCCCCCCCCCCCCCCCCCCCCCACCCCCCCCCCCCCCCCCCCCCACCCCCCCCCCCCCCCCCCCCCCCCCCCCCCCCCCCCCCCCCCCCCCCCCCCCCCCCCCCCCCCCCCCCCCCCCCCCCCCCCCCCCCCCCCCCCCCCCCCCCCCCCCCCCCCCCCCCCCCCCCCCCCCCCCCCCCCCCCCCCCCCCCCCCCCCCCCCCCCCCCCCCCCCCCCCCCCCCCCCCCCCCCCCCCCCCCCCCCCCCCCCCCCACCCCCCCCCCCCCCCCCCCCCCCCCCCCCCCCCCCCCCCCCCCCCCCCCCCACCCCCCCCCCCCCCCCCACCCCCCCCCCCCCCCCCCCCCCCCCCCCCCCCCCCCCCCCCCCCCCCCCCCCCCCCCCCCCCCCCCCCCCCCCCCCCCCCCCCCCCCCCCCCCCCCCCCCCCCCCCCCCCCCCCCCCCCCCCCCCCCCCCCCCCCCCCCCCCCCCCCCCCCCCCCCCCCCCCCCCCCCCCCCCCCCCCCCCCCCCCCCCCCCCCCCCCCCCCCCCCCCCCCCCCCCCCCCCCCCCCCCCCCCCCCCCCCCCCCCCCCCCCCCCCCCCCCCCCCCCCCCCCCCCCCCCCCCCCCCCCCCCCCCCCCCCCCCCCCCCCCCCCCCCCCCCCCCCCCCCCCCCCCCCCCCCCCCCCCCCCCCCCCCCCCCCCCCCCCCCCCCCCCCCCCCCCCCCCCCCCCCCCCCCCCCCCCCCCCCCCCCCCCCCCCCCCCCCCCCCCCCCCCCCCCCCCCCCCCCCCCCCCCCCCCCCCCCCCCCCCCCCCCCCCCCCCCCCCCCCCCCCCCCCCCCCCCCCCCCCCCCCCCCCCCCCACCCCCCCCCCCCCCCCCCCCCCCCCCCACCCCCCCCCCCCCCACCCCCCCCCCCCCCCCCCCCCCCCCCCCCCCCCCCCCCACCCCCCCCCCCCCCCCCCCCCCCCCCCCCCCCCCCCCCCCCCCCCCCCCCCCCCCCCCCCCCCCCCCCCCCCCCCCCCCCCCCCCCCCCTCCCCCCCACCCCCCCCCCCCCCCCCCCCCCCCCCCCCCCCCCCCACCCCCCCCCCCCCCCCCCCCCCCCCCCCCCCCCCCCCCCCCCCCCCCCCCCCCCCCCCCCCCCCCCCCCCCCCCCCCCCCCCCCCCCCCCCCCCCCCCCCCCCCCCCCCCCCCCCCCCCCCCCCCCCCCCCCCCCCCCCCCCCCCCCCCCCCCCCCCCCCCCCCCCCCCCCACCCCCCCCCCCCCCCCCCCCCCCCCCCCCCCCCCCCCCCCCCCCCCCCCCCCCCCCCCCCCCCCCCCCCCCCCCCCCCCCCCCCCCCCCCCCCCCCCCCCCCCCCCCCCCCCCCCCCCCCCCCCCCCCCCCCCCCCCCCCCCCCCCCCCCCCCCCCCCCCCCCCCCCCCCCCCCCCCCCCCCCCCCCCCCCCCCCCCCCCCCCCCCCCCCCCCCCCCCCCCCCCCCCCCCCCCCCCCCCCCCCCCCCCCCCCCCCCCCCCCCCCCCCCCCCCCCCCCCCCCCCCCCCCC